>LPNX010391008.1:4336-40968 GCA_001517045.1 Pseudotsuga menziesii
TATGGAAATTATTTACATAAGTGGGCATGAAAATGGCACTATTAAAGTATGGGATGCATCAGTGCCTTTTTTAGGTCTTCTTTGCAGTGTTGAGAATGAGGTGAGAACACTTCTACAATTATGTTTACTTGGGAAGCTCCTGACGGTAGTGGGTGACAAGCCTATTATCAACAGCTTACATATCTACGAATATCTTTTCTATAAAATATTATTATTTGATTTGCAAAATTTGATGTACATATATTGTTTTACAGGTACAAAATCTCAATTTAAATCGGAAAAATGCTCCCATTTCAGCATTGGAGTTTTGCCCAATTTCATATATTTTGGCTGTTGGAGATGAGCAAGGTTTGGTAAGGATAATTCTAGTCATTAACATTGACATTTGGCCTTGTTGGGTAAATCGGCTCTCTCTTACTTCTGTGTGTTGGCTGTTATTATTTTATGCAAGGTGCGGCTTTACAAGCTCAGTGCCAAATCTGGTGAATTAAGCTGTCATGTTGTTACAGAAGCTGGAAAGCAAGGTATTTGATTTTAATTTCAAGTGTTTAAAGCATGTAAGATACATCAAGCCAATTCCGAGACATATTTTAAATAACATTTTTGAACATGCCCATTACAAAGACAGAGGTCCCAGGTGAACGGGAAGATACTAGAGGATGGAAGCCCCATTCTTACTGAACTTGTTATGAACGGAACTTGATCTATTTGAGCATTGAAGTGGGCCTGTCTTGTTTTGAGTTAGAAAATGTGCAATCAGAGCTGTAATGTGCTAAGGTGCTAGTTTGTGGATTAGACTCTTGGAGTTCAAAGTATTTAGAGTGACAATACTAATGATGATTGAATGTATGGTTTCAAAAGAAAGAGCTAAAAGAATTTCAAGTTATGACATGTTTTGTTGTAATGCTTTGCTGTTATTTTCTTGTTTAGGTGATCATCAAGGATATATCTTTGTGTTCTTATTCTTTAAAGACTACAGGATTTTCTATATTAATGGACTTTATTGACATAATGCCTAAAAAAAGGTTAAAAAAACAATAGGTATTCAATTTCCAACTTTATTCACAACCTTATAAAGCTGGACAAGAATGTTTTAAAAAGGTTGAAGTGCTAATCTTCAAGGATAAGTTACCACATCAGACACTTGAAAATAATGGGGTACATAGTATGAAATTTGGCATGACAACTTGGCTATGAATCTCGAACACTTTAATGCCATCCCTTATGTAACTCCAAGAGTCTAATACTGCACATGAACATACTTTATTCTGCACATAACACTGTTGCAGGGATTTTTTTTTTTTTTAAATTCAGAACCGTTGCTTAAGCGACGCCTTTAGGTGTCTCTTAAGCAACACTTAATGGATATACCCATCGATAAACCGACGCTTGATTATGTCGCTTCACCGACGCTTGATTATGTCGCTTCACCGACGCTTATTGGTTCTATCCGTCGCTGAACCGACGATTTGGCATGTCGCTTCACCGACGCTTCGTTGTTATTTCCGTCGCTTAACCGACGACTTGTCTCAAAAAAATTTCACTACCATCGAAGATATTCTGTCGCTTAACCGATGCTTTACATTTAACCGACGATTACTTAGGTGTCGCTTAACTGACGGTTACTTAGGTGTCGGATAACCGATGACAAGTTTCCGACGCTTATAAAAAAATCAAAGTGTCGTACATGCGACAGGGAAGTGTCGAAAATCCGACATGACGGCCGTCGGATTTTTGGTCGAAATGTAGTAGTGATTTAACATGTATATAATCATTCATTAATGGCAAACATAATTGCAGACACAATTTAGGCAAGAATACTTATCTTAATAAGAACTTGTTCCGCAACCAGCTACGTCGCTGCAACGTTCCACCCAACCATAAGCCCATGTGCTCCTCAATCTCTCAGCAGCGCTTCCACCCCCGAGTCGGGCATGATTCCCCAAGGAATAAGGAACTAATAGGATTACACATATCCAAGGAAAACAACACCACAAGGGTACACAGTTCAACCAAGCCAACACAGTTGGGTTTATCAGGAGAACAATAGATCAGCCAAGCCAACAAAGTTGGGTTTATCAGGCCATCCAGGAGCTAGGAAAGGATAAATGCTAAGTTGGTGAGCTCATTGAATAGCTACAAACACCAACACCAAAACCATCCTATCTTCTAGAACACCCACACACACCCAACACAAGGAAATCAGTCCCTTCTCTGCAGCGCAGTCCCTCAGACCCTGATCTCCCTTCCAGTGCTATTCAGGGGTTGTGGAGAAGAAATATAGCTCAGTATCTCTATCTGTGTGGTTCTCAACCCACCAAGTTTATCAAGCACCTCAGGCCCTCATTCACCACTCCAATGTAGTCCAAGGACAAAACCACTGCATGCAAGCAGGCAAATAGCTATTCAAGCTTTTACAAGGGAAAAACACCACCGACCAGAACATAGGAACTCCCAGAAATTATTCAAGCGATACCACCAAATAAAGGGAAAACACAGCCAAGTAAAATGTGGGAAAACATCAGCCCACAAGCGACTATGAACCCACAGCACCCGATCCTCAATGCAACTACTGGAGAAATTGCACAGGCAGAAAATGGGGAAAGAACAACTCCCAACTATGCGTGATGGACAAGGGCACAACCCATAGAAATATTGATTCCATTACAGCCATGATTCAGTGATGGAAATAACAGAACCATTATGTAGTCCGACAATGGTGGAAAGAGGCATAAAACTCTGCGTGAATAGAGGAAAGAATTGATCCACAAGCCAACAAATCCGTGAGGCAGAGAAGAACCATCTTTCTCCGTGAACAAGGAATAAAACTCACAGACTAGAAATCGGCATGAGAGAGGAAAGGTGAACCCCCAACAATGGAATGTGGAACCTGTTAACTCCGCCCAGCATGAGGGAAACGAACAGACTCTCGATCCCCATAGTGGACAAACCATCTGCTACCCCAAGGCACGTCGTGGTAGTTTTCTTCCAGCAAAAGGCTTCCCCAACTAACAATGGAATAACTAAGGTGGTGGTGAGCAAAAGAGAGTGGTGACACATGGCTCTTCCCCCATGACTCAATGTTCAACATTCCCCTTCCTTATCCTTTGGAATCATGCCCCTTCTCAATTTAGTTGCAGTGAACATAGTTGGCTGGGTTGTTTAATTAAAATGCGTGTTGATGCCACAATTTAATATATGTCGTATGTCCCAATGTACCATCAATGACCATTCCAATCTGAAACATCACATAACTAAATCAATGGTGGGGCCTATGCCCTTAGCTCCACACCATGATTATTTACAACATATGTATTAATGCAAATGGGGTCAAAACCAGGGTGTTACAAACATAAATTAATTTCCTTTATAAATAGTCCATTCACTAGTGGGGACTTGTCCATGAGTTCCTTGCTAGGAATCATACATCGTATGTACATGATATTTACACACTAAGCCAATATATATATAATAGTGTTCAAAATGGGTTGTTACAAGAACATATAATTTGATCCATCAAAATTTGGTGCTTTGTTTGTAGATAATCATTCATGTTTATCCATGTTTTCATGATGATCTATCTTCCCGCATTTATATTGTTCCTGAAGAAACCTGCTCTAATACCAATTGTTTGAATTCTTAATGATACTAAGAGGGGGATGAATCAATATCATGTGCATATTAAACAAAATTTCACTTAAGAATTTATGCACCATTTTCAATTTCAATCATAACAATAAAAGACAATTGCGCGCAAAGTATTTGGAAAGTAACTTTATATATACATATCAATTTTTTTATTGCATAAATAGATGAGAGACACCAATATCCAAATATGTGAGCACCAAATCACTCATACATCAATCTGATTGGGACACCAATCCCATAAACAAGTACCAACTCATTGTATCAGGATCCAACTTGTGAGGACACCAATATTCTGTGAAAAAACCAATTTGTAGTGTACAGGATCTAACCTATGAGGATGTCACTCCTATGTGAAAGAACCTACTTAATGTGTTTATAAGCCAACTTTATGTGGAAATTGAACCCAAGTTATAGAACAATTGCACTCACAAAATTGCTAATCAAACATGCAAAATTACACACAAAGGAGACTAAAATTGGAGCATAACACTAATCTGTATTGAATAAGTGTACAATAGCCAACCTTATGAAGTAATAGGATGCTGCAATATATAATTACATGCGAGATTCAAATGCATAAGGATTCCATTCGAAATAGTCAAAAAGTAGGATTACTAAATCTAGTCAAATCCCCCATAGGTGCATAAAGTTGTTTCCAAATCCACTTAGAGGCTCATGAATTGGAAAAGTCAAGTAGGAAAGCTAATAAGGGATGGAAAGAAAACTCATACATGCTTTTATTAGGAGAAAAGGATAGATGATGATGAGGGGAAAAAACAAGTCAAATACACCTAGTGTTACTTTCCCTTTTGCCATAAATCTCAATAAAGTAGGCAACTTCGCAAAAAAAGTAGATATGCGCTAGGGAGGATCTGGAATAAAGAAAACATACTAAATATGGTTTCTGGGAGGTTTACCAAGTGCTCCATGACTCATTTTTATCAAGTTTTACTTCTAGGACATGTGGAAGACAACTTGCATAGAGTGGAATATAGGAAAATAGGAAAATAAGACAAAAATGGATTGATTAATGTCTAAGGTAGCTAACTATGGGTTTATTATTCTAACAGTCCCCTTTAAGCTTGAATTTATGAGTAAATATCAGAAAACTATAGGGCCTAGAAACAAGGATTAGTCACCCTTTACATACTGCATGTCCATTTAACCAAGGAAAGAGGCAAAAACCCAGTGGGAAAATCCTCCCTTAAACATGGACAGTAAAACAAAATTTAAAAATATTGGCATCAATCATGCTTCACAGCATGATCAGCAATCCTCGGTAGTGATTCAAGATTGTTGAATGTCTTCTCACAAAAAACTTTGGTGCAGATGTCTGCTACTTGTTTTGAAGATGCACAGAAGAGTAGATGAATGGTGCCATCATGCACAAGCTGTCTGATGTAGTGCATATGGATCTCAATGTGTTTGGTTCTCTGTCTCTGAACTGGATCATTACAGATTTGAATGGTTCTCTAATTATCACAATAGATAATAGTTGAAAAATCTGATTCGAAGCCACACTCACCACGTATCCCTTGCAACCATAAACATTGAGTTGTCGCATTTACAACTCCTCTGTACTCTGCTTCTATAGATGAGAGTGCTATGGCACTATGTTTCTTGCTTGACCAGCTGATTGGTCCTTTAGTAAGCATGAACACATATCCTGATGTTGACTTTTGATCTATTTTGTCACCTGCCCAATCACTGTCAGTAAATCCAATCAAATCAAGATCAGATTTAGCTTTGTAGAAGATCCCATGAGTTCTTGTTCCCTAAAAAAAGTTAAGGATCCTTTTGGCTGCTCTCCAATGGATCTCATGAGGCTGATCCATGTATCTTGAAGCCACACTTACTGCATAAGAAATATCATTTTGATTGTGTGTAAGGTAAATAAAACACCCAATCAAATGCCTATACAGTGTATAATTTACCATAGGAGAAGAACCTGCTTCTTCAAGCTTAACTCCTGAAAGGAAGGGAGTCTTGCTTGGCTTGCAATATTTCATGTTGAACTTGTTCAGCAAATCTAAATTATACTTGGACTGATGTACTTTTATTCCATGTTGGGATTGAGCAATTTCGAGACCCAAGAATTGGCTCAACAACCCCAAATCAGTCATAGAAAATGCATGGTTCATTGCATTCTTCAAGGAGGCAATATATTTCTTTGAACTTCCTATAATTAAAAGGTCATCTACATACAAAAAAATAATCATCAAAGAACCATGAATTACACTTGCATCGAACAAAACTCAATGACAGCAGAAAGCCATCAATCTTGGCATATCAAGCCCTAGGGGCTTGCTTAAGCCCATACAATTATTTCTTTAGCCTACACACAAAATACGGATTAGTAACAAACCCTTGAGGTTGCTTCATTTAAATATCTTCAATGATATCTCCATTCAAGAAAGCACACTTCACATCCATGTGATGTACCTCCCACTGCTTCGAAGCTGCAATGGCTAAGGCTAGCATGATGGAGTCCATCTTTGCCACTAGTGAAAAGGTTTCATTGTAGTCAATACCATGTACCTGTGAGTATCCCTTGGCTACCAATCTGGCCTTATATTTCAAAGGTGAACCATCAGCAGCAAACTTAGTTTTGAAAACCCACTTACATTGAAGTAGCTTCCTCCCTAGGGGAAGATCAACTAGTTCCCAAGTGTTGTTCTTCTAGAGTGAGCTGAATTCTTCTTTCATGGATGTTTGATGTATTGGATCATGTGCTACATCTTCATATGTCTATGAGTCTGATTCAGCCATCAGATAGCACTTCTCTGCAAACAAAAAGTCTTTCATACACAGGGCGCTCTCAAACTAAGATCTAGTCCTCCTAGGATCACTAGGATTTCCAGCTAATTCCCCAGCTGCATGAATGGTATTTTCTACACATTTTAGTCTTGTAGGACTGTCAGGATCTGTAATTAAATCATCATTATCAAACATATCATAATCAGCAAACTCATTTGTCTCTTCACTTACATTCAATGGTTCTGGTGGTGAAGAAGACTCTCCAACTTCAACTGCTGCTAAAGGCTCTTCTTGGAACTGAACACTCCTTTCAATGAATTCTTTCTTTGTGCTCAAGTTTATCATCTTGTACCATTTTTAATCTTCAGCATACCCAACAAATAGGCACTCTTGGCTTTGGGGCTGCAAATCCTTTCTCTTTTCAGTTGGAATTCTAGCCCAAGCCTTTAAGCCAAAAATCCTGAAATGGGTCACATCTGGCTTGTGCCCACTCCAAGATTAAAAATGAGTCATACCATCAAGATGTTTATGAGGCACCCTATTCTGGATATAGGATGCATATTTTATATCCTCGGACCAAAACTTTGGTGGCAAAGTCTTAGCCTCCATCATACAGGTTTCCATCTCCTTCAGTGATCTGTTCTTTCTCTCAACAACACCATTTTGTTGTGGTGTGTAAGGGATTGAATGTTGCATATTAATACCTAAAATATTGAATGAACTCAGACTTTAAATACTCACCACCATTGTCAGTTCTAAGGATCTTGAGTCTCCTCCCAGACTGGTTTTCAACCAAGGCCTTAAATACTTTGAAGAGGTCAAAAACTTCAGACTTATGCTTCAAGAAGTAAACCCAACAAAACCTGGAAAAGTCATCTATGAAGGTCAATGAATATTTGGATTGATTCATTGAAATATGAGGAAATGGACCAGAAACATCACTCTAGATCAACTCAAAGAGTGCAGAGGTTATCTCATGACTAGCTCTCTCAAATTTATGCTCTGGGTGTTTTCCTAGGATACAACCTTGACAGACTCCCTTGGAAAACTTAATCTTTGGTAACCCTATGACCATTTATTTTTCACTTAGATCAGAAAGATAATTATAGTTAAGATGGCCAAATATTTCATGCCCAAGCTTGCTTGCCTCATTAGCATGAATCAGAAGAGCAGAGGGGTTTGAGTAGGGTAGAAAATGTGAAAACATGTATACCTTCGAAGTGTGATCTACAACTCCTTTTGCAATGACTTTACCATTTGAGATCTCTGTGATATCAACATCATCAAGTGAGAAGATGACCTTCTTTGGACACCCTATGTGATTCATCTGATACACTAACAAGAGGTTAGAGGCAAGACCTGGAACATACAATACATTACTGAACTTACCATGGTCAAGATCAATCCTTCCTTTCCCCAAACTATCAGTGAGAGAGTCATCTCCCAGCTCTATTGGTGGACCTTTCGACATGTCAAGAGAGGATAATTCCTCCTTGGTCGAAACCATATGTCTTGAAGCTCCAGATTCTATGATGAAGCTAGGTGAGCTTGATGTGCCAACAACCAAAGCATGTACTCTCTCTTTGTCCTCTGAATTTGATCCTCCTTCCCTCTTCTTTCAGCAATTAGGAAGGGAGATGTTATTATTCTCCAAGAGTTGGGTCAACATGTCAATTTGCTTCTTCATGCAGGATATTTCAGGATGATAGCCCTTACTATAGTATGCGCACTTGCTCATTTCTCCTTTGTTCTTCTTCTTTTGGAAGTTCTTCTTGGAGCCTTGGGGCTCCTCTTGAGACTTGTTCTTGTCTCTCTTTTGCTTAGGTGGCCTCTTAGATTTATTCTTTCCTTTTGAATCCACCCTCGAATCTCCAGCAACCAAATCTTGGTCTTTGGAAGGTTTGATGGTGCCCATCATCACCAGTTTATCTTGTTCTTGTGTGAGGGATTCCATGAACTCTGCAAGCTTAGGCATATTCCAGGATCGAGCTGTCAACTTGGTGGCATGGAAGGTCGAAACAAACACTGAATAGTTAGGTCCAAGCTTCAAGAGTATGGCCAAAACTAGTTTTTCTTCCTTCTTTTCAATTCCACATTGTTTTAGCTGCAAAACAAGGGCTTTAAACTTGGAAAAGTAGAGTTGCAGGGATTCAAAATTGCTGGGACTCAAAGAGATCAATTAATTCTCAATTTGATGTCCTCTCATCTCATACATCTTACCAAAAATCTCTACAATATTCTCCCATACTTCATTAGGTGATGTCAATCCATCAAGATGGAAGAGGAGGTCTCTTGATATGCTCAGACACAAAAGACCATAGGCCTCATCCCTCCTATTGTGCCATTTAATTTTCTCTGCAACTACATTGGGATCTGCCTCAGTTTCCATAGTCACCTTGTAGATACCCTTATCTCTCAACAGTATCTCCATATCTACTTTCCATTCAAAGAAATTAAATGGAGTCAAGATGATCTTCTGAGATTGATCCATAGCTCTGAATTGTGCCCTTCAACCAGTAGAATGTGCTCCTAGTCAAAATGTCAAACCTACAATAGTAATATGGAAGGAGATAAATAAATCTAAAAAGGCTCTAATACCATGTGGAAATTGAACCCAAGTGATAGAACAATTGCACTCACAAAATTGCTAATCAAACATGCAAAATTACACACAAAGGAGACTGAAATTGGAGCATAACACTAATTTGTATTAAATAAGTGTACCATAGAAAACCTTATGAAGTAATAGGCTTCTAAAATATATAATTACATGAGATATTTGAATGCATAAGGATTCCATTTGAAATAGTCAAAAAGTAGGCTTACTAAATCTAGTCAAATCCCCCATAGGTGCATAAAGCAGTTTCCAAATCCACTTAGAGGCTCGTGAATTGGAAAAGTAAAGTAGGAAAGATAATAAGGGATGGAAAGAAAAATCACACATGATTTTATTAGAATAAAAGTATGGAGGATGTTGAGGGTAAAAAACAAGTCAACTACACCTAGTCTTACTTTCCCTTTTGCCATAAATCTCAATAAAGCAGGAAACTTAGCAGAAAAAGAATATATGCACTAGGGAGGTTCTGGAATAAAGAAAAAAGATAAATATGGTTTTTAGGAGGTTTCCCAAGTTCTCCATGACTTAGTTTTATCAAGTTTGACTTCTAGGACATGTGGAAGACAACTTTCATAGAGTGGAATATAGGAAACTAGGAAAATAAGACAAAAATGGATTAATTAATGTCTAAAGTAGCTAACTATGGGTTGATTATTCTAACACTTGAGAGGATGCTACAAAATCCTATTCTTTCCCCATATTTCCTCCTTGGTTCTCTATCTCCAAGCATAAGGAAGTTCCAACTCCCTGTCCTTTCCTTGTCCTTCTAGCCAAGAATAAAAATTTTGTTGTATTCCTTGATATTCGATTAACGATATGTTTCCTTGATCTAAAATATTTGTTCCATTTCATAGATCTGTGATCTCTGATTTGTTTCCTTGATCTATGATCTCTGGTTAGTTACCTCAATCTATGCTTTGCATCAATATATCTGTGTGCAAACAACCTTAGCACTTCTATCGCACATAATGTTCTACTACAAAGGCATGTCTTCTGTGCAATTGAATATGTGCATCTTCTACATACTTAGATTTGTACACTCATATTTGTGCACTATTTTTTCTTCTAATTTTCTTCTTTGCATAATTATCTCTTTGTTATATATTTCTTCTATATCAATGAGCCATTGATGCCCCAATAATTTGAATCTTGCAAATTCAAAATACTACATCTTGTGCACCTTCAAGCTTACTTCAACACTTCAATCTCTCACTTATTTATACAACTCCTTCAATTCTTATTCAATTGTTGTGTACACAAGTTGGGGTTCCTCCAAGTCGGTGACACCCGTTCTTTTTTTCTTTTGAGTCAAGCTTTTTATTCTTTCATCAGCGTGCACTTTTGTATGATTATTGTCTTTGTGGGACTTGTGCACTAGAGGGTCATGACTTGGTAGGCCTTGCACACTAGATTTATATCACTTGGTGGGTCTTGCACACTTTTGAGACTTGCATACATGTTTTCTATATACTTCTTCAAACTTGCTTCAAAGTCTTCATGCTTCTTACTTGACATCATCATGCTTCTTGTTTGACATCAATGACAACACCAAATTTAATGAAGATTAGTTCTATTTTTTAGTGGTTGAAGGAGATTAGACATTGAAGTTTGATTTCACTTTTTACCTGGCGACTCTACAATCAAAAGAATCCATTGGAGGATAAGTTCTTATGTTAGGAAAATGAAAGGATGGTATGGAAATACTGGGTATCAAGTATTGAGATTTTTCAAAGTACTTACATTCTTTTTCATCTCTTATTTCCTACCTTTTCCCTTACATAGAAGAATAATTATCTTATGCTTTGTATACTAAGAAGATCATAAATCTACCATTGTATATCCCTCCTTGGAAAAAGAAGATTTGAAATATTCCTACTTTTTTAACCTTGATCCAATTCTTTTATCTGAATCATATGACAAGAATGTTTTCCATGCCCAATTTTGTTCATATTGTGACCAGTCATGTAAGCCTGGAAATTATAAAATTAATATACAATATCCTACAATCATTGTTATACCTTGTGTTAACACTCTGTTTTTAACAGTTGATTTGAGAGCCTGATAGGAGTTCGATGAGGGTCCCATTCCGCGAACTTCATGTGAACTCCCCTTCAGGTTGCAAAGGAGAAAATAGAAGGTGTGATGAAGGCATTGAGCGAGACTCGAAATCAAAGGCTGAAATTGATCGGAGGCGGATCAATGGCTCCAAACCATTTCATGCGAGCAAACATGCTCGACTAAAGCCGCATTTCCAGATTGCGAAACAGGTTAAAGGTTGGAAACATTCTACGGTCGAGATGGGATCTAAGTCAGATCTACAGCCTCAATCAATTTCGCAAGCTATACTTGCGTGGGTAAAGCCGCGATTTCAAATCGCAAAAGAGGGGTAGTGACCGCGAAGATCTATGGCCGCAATAAGAAAGGAGAGAAATCTATGGCCATGATTTAGTTCACAGAGTGGACTAGAATGGATGAATGTCAAGGCTTCTCATTGTGAAAGATAATGGGGTCCACTCAAATCTATGACAACATGAAGGTTCGGTCATGATCGATGGTTGAGAACATGTCACGATCCAGAACTGCCCGCGGTGTTCAAAGGAGAAAATTTGGTGGTAGATGGAACGAAACGTGGACGGTGGACATGAAATATTCCTCAGATTGGATAGTTGGAAAGGCTCCCAGGGTGCAGGTTTCACATCTAGTGCGGAAATGACAGTGGAGGAGACGTTCACGCATGTAAACTGCTCCCATTGCAGACTGGCTGATTCCTCCGACGCCATTTGGGATGAGCCTAAGGTGAAATTCTTTCCCAGCGACGCTAATTTCCTCAGTTCACGAGTGTGGCATGTGGTTCACTTCGAAGGGAGATGTGAGAAAGATGGAGGGTTGATTCATTGAGGTGACATACTTGGAATTTCCACGAGGCCGAGGGAGGTGATGACCTAAATCATCCTGATGCCACCATCATGGTAATTGAAAGGGAAATAAAGGTCAAATCCACAACCCTTGAAACCAGCTTGGTAGCCACGCAAGAATTGTTTGGAATCTTTCCTATATCGAATAATATGATTGAACATCAGAAGGAAGGGTATAGCTCTTTCTCGGCTGTGTCAGATCACCCTATATAATGCCATCTCTTGGAGATATTTTGATACATGGAAATGTGTAGATGATAAGAAGTATAGAGTTGAATGCCGAGAAGTGTCGAGTTCCTTTACAGAAATCCATGACTGTGTGGTTCGAGAAGTTAGTTTGATAAGGGGTACTCTTGGTAGGCAAACATAGATCTATGTTTTGGTTATCCATACCAGAAAATCACCAACCACTGGGGCATAGATGTTAAATACCAAGTGGGGTTCACCCGCTTCTAAACAACCCGGCCTCTAGATGTGCAGTGCATGGGTTTTGACGTCCCAACGACATCCCTCCAACACTCCCAGTTGCAGTCACGACCTCCAAAGTCCCAGCTCACAGTGGTGGCAAAACTGTTGGAGAGAATGCTCATTCTGGGACCAGGTGGGTCCGGATCCTTCAACAACACCCCTAGGATCTCCACTTGAATGTTTGATTGTGGGTGAGGAGAGGGTCAAACGCACACCCGACTGCATGGCTCGTGGGAAAATCCTCCTCGTAGGAGGAAGAAAGGGGTACAGGGATGATAAGCTTCTTAAGTCGTTTATCATCACCAAGTGCATGACCACCTTCTTTCCGACCTCCTCCTACAATAGTGTTACCAGATGAAGGATGGGTCGAAAAAATGATCGGGCGGTGGATTCGGGTCTTCATGTCAGCCTTTGAATGACGTGGTCTGTAAGAAGTCGGCTGGTCGAAGAAGCAGACATATATACCTGAAGCAGCCTAAGTAAATAATTGACCGTCAAGATACCGCATGGGAATCACTTTTGCAAAGTAGAATGGAAGAAATCTCTGCGCTGTTAGTCCGCATTATCACGCGTCACGTCTCCATAATGTTTATTGTTTATATTTGTAAAATGTGGCGATGGTTCCACTCACTATGATATTAATGCATGATAATGACTTATAACAATTTTCAAATTGGTAGTCTCAGCATTAGAACAGTATAAATACACTCCCGATAGAGGGAGGAAAAAAAAAGGAGTTCGTTGGATTGGGAAACATTCTAGGGCTGAGGCTCTCCATTGTAAATAAGATTTGATGCCTATGTTATGAATAAAAATTGTAGAGGAAGACTTGTTTCTCATGGAATAGATTCATGTGTCGTTGCTTCTCCCAATATGTACCTTCTTTACGTTGTAATGTGCTTCCTATTTTCATTCCAGTTTGTTGATTGCTTTCATGTCTGCAACTTAGTGTATAATAGTTAGGAATTCATACTCGCTATGCTCCGACAGTTGTTCCAGACATTTATCAAGTTTCTTCTAAAGTTGCATGGAATTCATCTCGTTAGTGCTCCATGTGATGGGTTGTTCTCTCTCATCCTCCAGCCGCCCGCTAAAGCTCTCCTGATTGGGATATCAGTGGCTACCTTTCCTCTGTTTGTAACCCCACGCCATTCCTTTCCTTATGCAAGTGTTCCCTATGCAGTTTTTCAACTCCATTTCCAATGGTCCCTTACCCCGATAATCCCACCTTACATCTCACCTTGATACACTTTGTCCCATTCAGGATCCTGCCCCCCTGATTATCCTTGACTGAAAATCTTGCGCAGAGTAGACTCCGAAGACAAAACAAGAGATCCCTATTTTACTGCACAGGGCTAGAGGCGCAGTCTAAATTGGTTCTACTATTACCCAGGAGCTGGCCTTCTGCAACCTTTGGGCTCAATTTCGGTGCTAACAAACCGGCGCCGTTGCTGAGGATGAAATTGAAGATCCTCCCTGGGAAGAACGACAAATATTTTAGATCTGGTTGTTGATGGTGAAAAATTGACCAGACATCAAGAAGGTTGAGCACTTTTCACCTGGCGACTCCACTCTTGAAGGATTCGGACTTCAACGACTTCGATGGTGGTGTGACCCAGAAATCAAATGGCCAAGGAAAGCTGGCAGACTTCGTATGGAAAATGGACCACTTATAAGGCTCAGAAATGCATGACAGAAGGTATAGATACTCGGGTCTGCGTTTCTTCCAAGATGCCTTATCCTATCTTGTAAGTTTTCTCTTATCTTTTCCCAGATTTATCAAAATAGCCTTCTGTGGTTCAGCTCATTCTGAACAAATCTATGAATATATTCCTATTTATCCTTCTTTACGAACCGAAAGTGTTGCGTCATCTTGTACATCTAATTATGGCCTATATTTTTATCCAGGGGCTCACAATGTCAAAGGACACCCCTATGAAATTCATGAAACCTCATATGATAGCTTAGCTATTGTACCTAACCTTGTCTCGTCTATTTCTCCAAGACGATACAAACCACTACAACTGCCTCCCATCCTCCATGATTTTCTCGTGAGATATTATAAGTACCTCCCCAAGTTTGATGGAGAATCCCAAGACTTGACTACTGAGAAACATTTACAAGCCTTTGAGCATTTCTCTGACCTTTTTGAGATAGATCATGATGATGTATGCATGCGGGCTTTTTCCCTATCCTTGAAATGAGATGCCAAAGTATGGTTTAAACACTTGCAGCCTAAGTCCATCAACATTTGGGAAGAGTTTTCTTTCACCTTCTTAAATTTTTGGGGTAGGAGAAGACCATTAGAGCAAATACTTTCATAGTTTTATTCCCTGAGGATGCATGAGGATGAGGCCATATCTAGTTTTAACAGAAGATTCGCAAGCTTTTATTATAACATGCCTAAGGAATTCTAACCTATTGAGAACGCTGCTAAGATCTATTTTGCAGCTGCCTTTCCTCCTGACCTTTCCTTGCTTTTTTTGGAGAGAAAATCAACCACCCTGCAACATATGTTCACTGATTGTTTGGAGGTTGAGGAAAACCTTAATATGTCCAAGAAATTGTCAGGTTACGGTAGTGGTGGTGAAATAAAAGACACATATAAATTGGTTGGTCCCTACAAGCATAATGGGAAAGTCTCTGGCATGTCAAAGCTCTCTCCTGGTATGCAGAAAGATGACCGGTCTGATGCAAGAGTAGGTAGTCCTGCAGGATTGTTCTTTGAAGATGGCGACCTGCACCGCCCCTGGTCCGCAAAGGACAATTTTAAGAAGGATTTTGGTACACCTGTGTATGATGAATATGAGGAAGAGTACCTACAGAATATACATGATGAGCCAACTGTTGAAACAAATCCTGTTGATGAAAATAATCAAGATGCAATGCAAAGTCAGAAGGTTGAAGCGAGAAAGGATGATAAGGGAACTGGAGGTGATAGCCTACCCTTGTGTTATGCCTCTTTTGAATTAATACGACACATGATTAAGGCCTCCAAGAAAAAGTAGAAAAAAACAAAGATGGTGCAGACTAGAATCCTATACAGGAAAGAAGACGATAAGAAGAACCATCCAGGCGATTCCTCTCATGCTACTAATACATTGGGAATCTGTAGTGAAGGAACAAGATATGAAGATGGATGCAGCAGCCTCCCAATAAACACATTTTTTGATATTCCTCCTTCAGTAGCGCCACCTCACACAGGAGGAATATGCCTACTCAGTTCCACTGGAGAAGCAGGGGAACTCCCTCTTGAACCACATCAAGCTCTTGTTACAAAAATTTTGAGCAGAAAGCGGGATGTTCTATTGAAGAAAGATTCAGTGGGTCCTCTTCTACAATCTTCCAAGTGTCTGCCTAATGAATATCTAAAAGAAGGAAGCTCCGAACGACTTTCCCATGGGCAGGTGACAGAGCGTACTGGAGGTTGTCGTAATTTCTATGACTCCATGGCCGAATACATGGAGGGTCTGGGCGAAGGCAATGATTGGTTGCATCCCTACTTTGAAGATCAGTCTGTTTATCATTTCCTTCTCCCATTATCTATTTCATTTATGTCCATCAATCACGATGAAAGAACAAAACTATTAGGAAAGTTGCTTGATTAGAAGTTTGCTTCATTAGAAGTCTGATTTCACTTAATCTCATTTGTGCACAAAGTTAGGTAGAGTAGGTAGGAAAAAATAAGCTCGGAAGTTATCGAGCATTTCCTTCATTACTGTTTTAGTTTGTTTTCATTTTTCCAGTTACCAACATAGGTTTACAGTCACCGGCATGATTTGCAGGAGTGGCACAAATTCGCTGAAGCAGTAACTCAAAGCAAAATGGAGATGTCAAAAAAAATATTGAAGGCAGCCCAATGGTTTTGGCACTTGGTCTATGTGGGTTCTTTGCTACCTCATTGGGAGGATAGAATCCCTCATGGAGCCAATTGTTAACACTCCATTTTTAACAATTGATTTCAAATACTGATAGGAATTCGATGAGGGTCCCATTCCCACGAACTTCATGTGAACTCCCCTTCAGGTTATCAAAAGTGCAAGGAAAAGAGAAAATGGAAGGTGTGCTGAAGGCGTTGAGCGAGACTTGAAATCAAAGGCTAAGATTGATCGGAGGTGGATAAATGGCTCTAAACCATTTCACACAAGTGGACATGCTCAGCCAAAGCTACGTTTCTAGATTGTGAAATGGGTTAAAGGTCAGAAACATTCTACAGTCGAGATGAGATATGAGTTAGATCTATGGCCTAAATCAATTTCACAAGCCATACTTGCATGGGTAAAGCTACGATTTCAAATCATGAAAGAGGGGTAGTGGTCACAAAGATCAACTACCGCGATAAGAAAGGAGAGAAATCTATGACCATGGTTTATTTCACAGAACAGACTAGCATGGATGAATGCCAAGGCTACTCATTGTGAAAGATAATGGGGCCCACTCAGATCTACGGCTGCATGAAGGGTCGGTTGTGATCGATGGTTGAGAACATGTCACGATCCAGAACTACCCACGGTGTTCAAAGGAGAAAAGTTGGCAGCAGATGGAACGAAACATGGACGTGAAAGATTCCTCGGATCGGATAGCTAGAAAGGCTCCTAGGGTGTAGGTTTCACATCCAGTGTGGAGATGATAGCAGAGGAGATGTTCACATGTGTAAACTTCCCCCATTGCATACTGGCCGATTCCTTCAATGCCATTTGGGATGAGCCTAAGGTGAAATACTTTCCCAGCGGCGATAATTTCCTCAGTTCACAAGTGTGGCACATGGTTCACTTCAAAGGGAGCTATGAGAAAGATGGATGGTTGATTCGTTGAGGCGACAGAATTGGAATTTACATGAGGTATAGGGAGGTGATGAACTAAAGCATCCCGATGCCACTGTCACGGTAATTGAAAGGGAAAGAAAGGTCAAATCCACAGCCCTTGAAACCAGCATGACAGCCACACGGGAATTGTTTGGAATATTTCCTATATCGGATAATATGATTGAATGTCAGAAGGATGGGTATATCTCTTTCTGGGCTGTGTCGGATCACCCTATATAACGCCATCTCCCATAGATATTTTGAGACGTGCAAATGTGTAGATGATAAGAAGTATAGAATTGAATGCTGAGAAGTCTCGAGTTCCTTCACATACATCCATGAGTGTGTGGTTCGAGAAGTTAGTTCGACAAGGGGTACTCTTGGTAGGAAAACATAGATCTGTGTTTTGCTTATCCATACCATAAAATCACCAACCACCGGTGCATAGATGTTAAATACCAAGGGGGGTTCACCCGCTTCTACACAACCCGGCCTCTGGATGTGTATTGCATGGGTTTTGATGTCCCAACGACATCCCTCCAACACTCCCAGCTGCAGTCATGACCTCTGAAGTCATAGCTCACAGTGGTGGCAGAATTGTTGGAGTGAATACTCGTTCTAGGACCAGGCAGGTCCGGAGCCTTCGACACCACCCCTAGGATCTCCACTTGACTGTTTGATCATGGGAAAGGAGAGGGTCAAATGCACACCCAGCTGCATGGCTTATGGGAAAACCCTCCTCGTAGGAGGAAGAAAGGGGTACAGGGATGATAATATTCTTAAGTCATTTATCATCACCAATTGCATGACCACCTTCTTTCCAGCCTCCTCCTACAACAGTGTTACCAGATGAAGGATGGGTCAGAAAAATGGGGCGGTGGATTCAAGTCTTCTTGTCATCCTTTGAACGACATGGTCTATAAGAAGTGGGTTGGTCGAAGAAGCAAAAAGATATACCCGAATCAGCCTAAGTAAACAATTGGCCACTAGCATACCGCATGGGAATCACTTTCGCAAAGTAGAACGAAAGAAAGTTCTACGCTGTCAGTCCATGTTATCATGCATCGCGTCTCCATAATGTTTATTGTTTATATTTGTAAAACATGGCAATAGTTCCACTCACTGCGCTATTAACACATAATAGTGACTTGTAACAATTTTCAAATTTGTAGTCTCAGCATTAGAATAGTATAAATACACTCCCGATAGAGGGAGGAAAAAAAAAGGAGTTGGTTGGATTGGGAAAAATTCTAGGGCTAAGGATCTCCATTGTAAATAAGATTTGATGCCTTTGTTATGAATAAAAATTGCAGAGGAAGAGTTGTTTCTCATGGAAGAGATTCATGTGTCGTTGCTTCCCCCAATATGTACCTTCTTTACGTTGTAATGTGCTTCTTGTTTTCATTCTAGTTTGTTGATTTCTTTCATGTCTGCAACTTAGTGTATAACAGTTAGGAATTCATACTCGCTATGCTTTGGCTATTGTTCCAGACATTTATCAAGTTTCTTCTAAATTTGCATGCAATTCATCTCTCTGGTGCTCCATGTGATGGGTTGTTCTCTCTTGTCCTCCAGCCGCCCGCTAAAGCTCTCCTGATTGGGAGATTGGCAGCTAACTTGCCTCTATTTGTAACCCCATGCCATTCTTTTCCTTATGCAAGTGTTCCCTACGCAGGTTTTTGACTCCATTTCCAATGGTCCCTTACCCTGATAATCCCACCTTACATCTCACCTTGATTCACTTTGTCCCATTCAGGATCCTGGCCCCCTGATTATCCTTGACTGAAAATCTTACACGGAGTAGACTTCGAAGACAAAATGAGAGATCCCTCTCTGACTGCGCAGGGCCAAAGGCGCAGTCTAAAGTGGTTCTGCTGTTACCCAGGAGTGGGCCTTCCACAACCTTTGGGCTCAATTCCGGTGCTAACACCTTGCATTAAGCTCACTGAAGTTTAGTCCAAAATTAGATATTTTTTCAAACCTCTCAAGCTTCCATTCATCCTAAATCATTATCCTCCCAAGTTTTTTAAATATCTTCCTATGTTCAATGGAGAAAACCATATTGCAGCTGAAAAGAACATGGAATCTTTTGAATGTTTCATTGATAATTTTTAAATCATTCATGAGGATTTAATTATGAGAATATTTTGTAAATATTTATATGGATATGATATACTGTGGTTTATACATTTGGAGGATTATTCAATAGGTTCATGGATTGGTTTTTGTAATACATTATTGGGGTGAAAGCAAATCATATGATCGATATATTTCTAAGTTTTATGCTTTGAAAAAGAAGAAGGATGAAGATGCTACTAAATTCAATAGGATATTTCATAGCTTTTACCTTAATATGCCTAAAGGCATTCATCCTTCTGAAGTTGTTTCCATGTTGCATTACACGGTATCTCAACATCTCGATTTAGTTCTTTATCTCAACGAGAGGAAATATTTATCCTTAGAAGAGATGTTTATTGATGCTAAAGAGAATTAGGACAACATTCGGGCTTGTGGAAAACTGTCAAATCGGTTTTGGGATGAAGGTTTGAATGTAGAAGAACAAGAGAAATGATATGAGAATCATAGATCATATATGGGTTCACTTTTCTTTCTATGTCTTGGTGCATCATCTTCAAGTTGTTTTTTTCTTCGGATCTTAGAATTAGTAAGCCATATTTTTCTATTCTCAAGGATGATTTTCATGAGACTGATTATGCTAATAATTTTTATGAGAAATTTTTTACAAAGGGTAGTCATCAACAAATTGAAGAGAAAATTGGTGTTTCGAGATATCTCACTTCCCCTAATTGTCGTGATGTATTTAGTATTTATAATAAAAAAATACCTGATATAAAACAAAGGCAATTTTATCTTTTGCATCAGCCAGATATTTGTATATCAGCATGCATAGGATCTCATATCAGCAAACCAATATATGACTATTATAATTCAGAATTTGAAGGAAGCATTGGAATTTTTTGTTAGGGTCATATTTTAATTCAAGATCTCAAAGAAAATGGAGGCGGTTTGCATCTTTTTCTTGTCTCATTTTCAGAATTACAGAAGGAAGATCTTGGCATCATCAATGGAATAATGAAATCCAAGGACACTCAGAGACTATCCAATCAGCTGAAACATGAAGAGGAGGTTTTTGTTGAGATATTTTTTCATATTTCTAATGACCCTATAGCAACTTGTTTGGAGAAGTTTCTTCATCAATTTTTGGATCCTATGTCCATCTACATGAGGTCAAATTGGAACAATAATTTTTATGTCTTTGATCTTATAAATATAGAAGTATGAAGTAGTGATTATGAGTTTTTAGTTCATTGCTTCTCATGTTTTCATTTATTTCATTTATATGCGTGTTTAAAAGTGGAAGTAAGTTTCAGTTAGTTGGTGAAATATTTGAAAGGTTATGGTGAAAATTTTCTTACACTTAAGCCGAGGATTTCAATTGGTTAGTGTAAGAAGTATATACATAAATAACATCTCTTTGGAGAATTTTGCTGAATAATCCTTCGGGATTACATTGTAAATACTATTTCAGTTATTAGTTAGTAAATTCTAGTTAATAATCTCGTTATCTAACTGTAGATAATGATTTTGATTTCCTTTATATGTAACACTCATCTACGTAATAAGATATTGATTTGTTGAGGTTCTTCATGTCCTGTGTTAGTGGTATCAGAGAAAAGGTAGCAAAGACTTGGTGAGAGAGAAGGAGCCCATGAAGGAGGAGCCATCAAAGGAGCTATCACCATGAAAGGAGAGCTGCTTAGTAAAGATTGTGGAAGAAAGACAAAGATTGCACATTAAGGGGAGACTGCACGTAAATTGTTCTGGTAATTGTTTTGAAGAATTATTTTCTTTTAAAAAAAAAAGGAAGAGAGCCGCCATTTATATTTTTGTGCAATGGTTTCTTTAAATTATTTATCAAATCTTTTGGGAGTTCTTTTCAGAAAATAAAAAATTTTAAACAACCATTTATATTTGAGTGCAAGATTTTTTAAATTGAATTACTAAACCTTCTGAGAAATATTTTTAGAAGATAAAAAATATTTTAGAGAACATTGGCTAAGAGTATTAGACTGTATTTTGTACACAAAAATTTACTACACAACAAATTTCAATGAATTCTTTAATTTCAATTCTTGGAGTTATTTTGTCTGGAAAAGAAAATTATCATGAATGGTTTTGTAAAGTTAAAAATACCCTTATTTTTAATGATATGTGGGATGGAATTTGTGAAAATGAGAATTTAGAAGATAAGGAAGATGGAGAAGCAATAGATCAAGTGGATAAAAGTGCACTAGTACCACCTACTAATGCCAAAGAGTTAGCATTATGGAAAAGCAATGACAAGAAGGCTTATGCCTTGATTATTGCCTCTGTAAGTGAAGAAGTAAGTAGACATTTTGTTTCTAGCAAAAGTGCTTGGGAAGCACTAAAGAAACTAAATGATTTGTATGATTCACATTTTGAGCTTGAAATCATACAACTATTGATGAAATTATTTAACTTAGAATTAAAATATGATGATCCAATGAAACTTGATTCTGAAATTAGAGCCATTTTCCATGATATTGATGCAACTGGTGTAAAATTTGACAATCAACTTATTGCATTTATGAAAGCTCTTTATCCTACCTAAACTCATTATTTAGAATCACTTCAAGCTAGTGTCCAAATGAAAGCTATGAGCTTTGAAACACTTGTTGAGAAAATTGCAGAAAAAGAGAAAGAATTTGGGAAGAAGGAGTCTAAACCCAATGAAGAAACTTTTTGTCTTGCACAGAAAGGACACAAATCAAAAGAAGAATTTGGAAGGATGAAAATAGAAGCAGAGGTCGAGGTAGAGGACAAATAGGACAGTACAGAGGAAGGGGGGGGGATATTTAATCAAGGAGAGAAATAATGTTATAGATGTGGCTACTGCCAGTTATTGTAGAACTTCCTGGGAGAAAATTGTTAACAAGAAAGAGAAAGTACAAGATAAAGGAAATGATAAAGGTAACGCTCCTGAATCTGCACATTGTAATCTAGGAATTAAAAACTATTTCAGTACTTCATTTTCTTGGAATGACATTTGGTTATTAGATACTAGAGCCACATCTCATATGAAATTTAGAAAAGACTTCTTTGAAAAATTTAGTGATAAAATTGATGGTGTTAGCACCAGAATTGAACCAAAGGTTGCGAAAGGGCTCGCTTCTGGGTAACAGCAAAACTGCTTTTGAAGAGAGAACTGGCCTTCTACTCTTCTAAGATGGATCTCTCACTAAAAGTATGACAGTGCCAGATATATATATACAAATGGAAACTATAAATCCCTTATGGAATTGGTTGAAACAAAACACAACATCATTGGGTGATGGAGTCAAGATATATAACAAAGATAATCAGGACTTAAATGCAAACATTTTCATCACAAGGGCAAGGTAGCCATTCGATCACACTCGATTCATATTTGTCTGGTGAAAAGGAGGAACATGAACAAAGCATTAATGCAGAGCATTGTGAGAAATGAATTCTACATTAACTTTGGAAGAAACTTTGGTGAATACCTGAAACAACAGACGAACCATAGCAAGTATGAATTCTGAGATATTATACCCTAAGTCTCAGATATGAAAGAAAAACATAATGGAAAAGGAAAACTAGAATAACATTCACATAAAAAAAGAAATAACAGACTGTAAGTGCGAACAACACAGGAATCCTTGTGTGAAAAACGCCGATCTTGGCTCTACGACTATATTAAAACTTTCTTGAAAAATATACACAGCCAAAAGATTACAATGGTTCAAACCATTCTCCTTCTTCGGGAGGTATATTTATAGCATCATGGATTTCCCAAACTGACCTTTGAGAATCAAAATTGGTTACAACAAAAGTCATCTTCTAACAGCCTCTTATGTGGCATATTGAATGCGGCTTGTATGAAACAGCCAGATAGTGAAATGTGGAACGTGGGACGAAAAAGACATAAGAGTATCCCATACTCCCATATGGCTGTTGATGACTGTACAGAGCCTTCTGAGAGAAACGATCGCTCGGGTGAGCAAGAAACACCTGGAAAATATTTCATGCATTGTCACTGCTATTTCTACTGGTGTGGTGGGAGCTTGACTGACCCATAATGGTAGATGATTTTCCACGTATAGAAACTAGGAAGAGGTTCCATAGCCATGTCATAAGCTTGCTCCTTGAGCTCCATCGCTTCCAAGTATGAATCCCTGGGGACTTTGGAGTACATGGCCTTAAGGTCAAACCATAACTCAAAATCATCGGCCAATTTGTCAAAAAAGGTCTTCCCTGACAACACTTGCTGCAGATATTTCAATTTGTTGTGATTCGATCGGCAGTTTACTAGGTATTATTTATAATCCTTCTGGGATAGTAAAGGACCCATCTCTTCCTAGAAGAAGGGGAGCCCCTTACTCATCAAAGGTTTAGACAGCTTGATGATCTCTCGGATTTTGTGCTCAGTGAGCTCTATTTTGGCCTGCACTGTTTCCTTCATCCTGTGTTTAGCTATCACCTTTCAGCCTGCAGAGACAACAACGACCCTATTTTGAAGACCGTAACTACTAGAGGCCTCGTCTGATATGGAGCTCAGGTAGGTGATGGCATTTTCTGCAGTCTCCTATGTTTTTTTGTTCACTTTAGCCTCTACTATCTGGACTTGCTTCTTGGCTTCTCTCCTGGGGATATGATTGGTTTTCAACTGGACGATATCCTTGCCTCCCAATGAGTCTTTTAGTTTCCCCGTATTTAGGGCTTCTTCTCCTTCCTTTTTGATGTCTAGGAGGTTTTCGGGGTCGGAGCCACCTTCATCGATGTGAGTATTCACAAACTCACTAGACATCTCCAAAAATATTTTGATCTACATATCGTCTTCGAAGAATTTCCAATGTTTGGTGTTATCTGGTATGGAAGGTCTATTCACAATATCCACCTTATATTTCTTCTTTTGTGTCACTGGAGCTTCAAATCTCCCTGCTGCAGTCGCCAGAGAATCTGCCACCATGTTTTCATCTCTGGGGATCACTTGGACTATGTGTTCAGTGAAGAAATTTCTAAACATATACCACACTTCGTTCTGGTAGGCTCTCATTCTCAGATGTTTAGTCTGATAGACATCATTCACTTGATTTACCACAATCTCTGAGTCTCCAAAAAAATTGGACCCTTTTCATGCCTACATCCTTCAACGCATGTAAGCCCAGCAACAAGGCCTCGTACTCTGCTACATTGTTAGAGCATTCAAAAATTAACTTGTAAGAGTGAGCTTTGGTATCTTTAATGGGGGAGATAATATACACACCTGCGCCAGCACCATCTTTGGACACAGAGCTGTCGAAATACATTTTCCACAGTCCTTCATGTTTCTAACTTCCTTCCTCAGCCCCCAACTCATTGGCCCCTGTTTCATCTTTGTGTGGCCCACTAATATTGGAGTCACAAGGGAGCACATCGTTGAAGAAAATAAAGGACCCCAAGTCTGTGTCAATGGCATAGACATAATGGATGTCGGGCTAATCCTGACTGCTCCTTACGTAAGGCAACCTCTTCTCACTATATAACCTCTTGCTCTCATTCCGAACATGAATGGTAGCATAATTCATGTCCATTTGCAAGATTCCCTTTAGCTTCGAAGTCCAAGATCTCGACAACAGAATACCAAACTTGGGGTGAATGTTGGCCACGACGACGTCCATGACCACAACCTTAGAGGAGAGTTTATTTAAATAAACCACCATATCTTTGATCAGTCCCAGACACTTCACCCTTTTAGATTCAAAGGAATACAAGTCTTTGTAGGGCCTGGTAATCTCCAACCCCAAGCTTTCCACCACTCCTTTAGGCATCATATTGTGTGAGGATCTTGAATCCAACATGGCATTGTGTAACACCATATCATGCATGTTCAAGCTCATGTAAAAGGGGGGCACCTCCTTGTCTTCGTTGTCCATGCTGTCGATCTTAGACCCTAGAACAATGGTAGGATTATCTTCAGTCAACTCCAAGATATCGGGGTGAGATTCCCCTTGATTCACAATCATATGCATGATAGTGTCTCTATATTCCTGATTCCTCAGCAATTCATTAAAAGGAATCGAGATCTTCAGTTTAGCTAGCTCGTTTTGGAGGTCAAATGTGGGGAAGGTCCTAATCAGCTCTACAGGCGCCACTGGTTCCAATCTTTTCGCATTGCTGCTTTCTTTTCCCGCATTTATAGGTGCCATCGGGCCTTTCTGCTTGTCATTTTCTTTCCATAGACCGGCATGACTACTAGAAGGCTGATCTGGGTTTAACCCTCCTTTAGATACAACAGTGTCAGCAGTAAAATCACCACCTTTCTTCTGTATGGCCATGTCCCTATTTCTCAGTTTGATCTTCCTGACGTTGTCTATAGCATGCATATACCCTTTATGATATTGCTCTAATTCCTCGGTCAGGGTCTTTCCATCTACTTGAGCGAACATATCATGTTCCTCTTCTATCAAGTAAATCTCAAAGTATAGGTCACCGAAATGATGGATGTGATCTTCGGCGGACTCATCCTCATCTTCAGCAACCACATAGTTTTCAGGGAAAGGAGGCCTGATCGGTTGCTCTTCAGGGTTTCTCAGATTCCTCACATCCCTTGGTCTATTGGGTTGGAGTGGGGGAGGGACCAGCCGCCTGAAATTTGGATTTCTTATTTGAGGCTCGTTTGGTTCCCAGTTCACCGGCCTAGCTTCTACTATCAGCCTGTCCATCAACTTTTCCATGGTTTTGAGCATCAACTCAAATTTTATATCACTAGATAAAGAAGCGGAGGTAGAGGGGTGTGCTTCTTCTCGACCCTTTCTCCTATCAACATCTGCCCTGGGTTTAATTTTCCCACATGCCATCATATTGGCCTCAACTTCTAGGGCGTTAGTGAACATGAACGGGAGGGTGTTGGACTTTCTTTCTCTTAATAGTAAATCAAATTCATTGTCAAAGGCATCTGCATAATGGATTTTAGCTGCCCCGGGTGAAGGTTTGATATTAGCATGTATCGAGTTGTAGAACCACAAGAATTGGCTAGAAAATTCATGGACGGATTCAAAACCTCCCTTCTTGAGATTATTATATTGAGACAAAAATTGCAGTGGGATTTGCTTTCCATCCCATCTTTCTAGAAATATGGTCTGAAAGCCAGCAAAGCTGCGGATAGACCTAGGTGGAAAATCCTTATACCATTTCTTGGCCATCCCAGACTAACTCTGAGCAAATAGACGCATTTTGACATGTTCATCATCTACCTCTTCCAGGTCAATAAAGTCATCAAACTTATACACATGGTACCTCACTGAAACATTTCCTTCCCCATCGTAGAGTGCAATCCTTTGGGAATAATTCATGGGTAGGTCATGTAGGACTAGAGGTAAAGCCAATGGAGAAAATCTAGCAGAAACCATTGAGGCAGGTTGGATAAGAACAGATAAGGGATTGGGTACTTGGGTATTTCGAAATACAGAGGCTATCTCTTCAGATTTTGGTGGGATTCCTAGGTTTGGCCACAAGGAATCAGGCAGATAAGATTGTTGCGTATTAGGGTCTACCCCAAATTTCCTTAGGTCAGATTCTAAATTAGATTTGGTTAGCACTCTTTCATCCCTAACTCCCCACTCAGGGTCACCTAAGCCATACAAATCCTGATACAATGAAGTATCGAACAACGGAGAACCCAATTTCTCTTTATTTCTATTTCTAAGTATCCTTTCTGGATTATTCACGCTGAGTAAAATTTCGATATCAAAGTTACCTCTAGTGTGGATCTTTTTGGAAGCCAGCATATCTAGTGCGATACTGGTCGAAGCATATTTGGAGTCATTGGGACAAACGCACCACCTCTTAACAACTTCATGAATTTCTATCTGTCCTCAGATATCTCTCTTTATGATCACTGATCTCCTCAATGGAATCACCTCCCAAAATATTTTAATGGAGTTTCCAGGGAAAATGATACAACCTTCTTCACATGCAAGAATCTTGTTTTCCCACAGGAATTCTTTATCCTCTAAATCTTTGTCGTTCTTCCCAAGGATGATCTTCAACTCATCCCCGGCAATGGCGCCAGTTTGTTAGCACCGGAATTGAACCAAAGGTTGCGGAAGGGCTCGCTTCCGGGTAACAGCAAAACTGTCTTTGAAGAGAGAACTGGCCTTCTGCTCTTCTGAGAGGGATCTCTCACTAAATGTATGACAGTTCCAAATATATATATATACAAATGGAAACTATAAATATCTTATGGAATTGGTTGAAACAAAACACACATCATTGGGTGATGGATTCAAGATATATAACAAAGATAATCAAAACTTAAATGCAAACGTTTTCATCACAAGGGCAAGGTATCCATTCGATCATAGTCGATTCATATTTGTCTGGTGAAAAGGAGGAACATGAACAAACCATTAATGTAGAGCATTTTGAGAAATGAATTCTACATTAACTTTGGAAGAAACTTTGGTGAATACCAAAAACAACAGATGGAGCATAGCAAGTATGAATTCCAAGCTGTTATACCCTAAGTCTCAAATATGAAAGAAAAATAGAATGGAAAAGGAAAACTGGAATAACATTCACATAAGAAAAGAAATAACAGACTGTAACTGCGAACAACACAGGAATCCTTGTGTGAAAAATTCCGATCTCGGCTCTGGGATTATATTGAAAATTTCTTGAAAAACATACACAGCCAAAAGATTACAATGGTTTCCACCCATTCTCCTTCTTCGAGAGGTATATTTATAGCATTCTGGATTTCCCAAACCGACCTTTGGGAATCAAAATTGGTTACAACAAAAAGACATCTTCTAACAGCCTCTTATGTGGCGTATTGGATGTGGCTTGTATGAAACGGCCAGACAGTGAAATGTGGAACGTGGGATGAAAAAGACATAAGAGTATCCCATACTCCCATCTGGCTGATGATGACTGTACAGACCTTTCTGAGAGAAACGACCGCTTGGGTGAGCGAGCAACACCTGGAAAATATTTCGTGCATTGTCACTGTTATTTCTACTGGTGTGGTGGGAGCTTGACTAACCCATATTGGTGGATGATTTTCCACGTATCGGAACTAGGCAAAGGCACCACAGCCATGTCATAAGCTTGCATCTTGAGCTCCATTTCTTCCGATTATGAACCCCTGGGGACTTTCGAATACATGGCCTTAAGGTCAAACCATAACTCGAAATCATCGGCCAATTTGGCAAAATTGGTCTTCCCTGACAACGCTTACTACAGATCTTCGAATTTGCTGTGATTCGATCAGCAGTTTACTAGGAATTATTTATAATCCTTCTGGGACAGTAAAGGACCCATATCTTCCCAGAAGAAGGGGAGCCCCTTACTCGTCAAAGGTTTAGACAGCTTGATGATCTCTTGTATTTTATGCTCAGTGAGCTCTATTTTTCCCTGCACTGTTTCCTTCATCCTGTGTTTAGCTATCACCTTTTGGGCTGCAGAGACAACAACGACCCTATTTTGAAGACCGTAACTACTAGAGGCCTCTTTCGGTATGGAGCTCATGTAGGTGATGGCATTTTTTGCAGTATCCAATGGTTTTTTGTTCACTCCAGCCTCTACTATCTGGACTTGCTTCTTGGATTATCTCATAGCAAGTTCCAGGTCTTCAATAACATGGATATAGGGTCGAAACTTGTCGTCTTCTATGATGATTTGATCCCATATCATATGCTTTGTGCCTTGCAAGGCAAGCTTTCCGATCACTTGTCGACTCAACTTATCATTTTGTTGAGTCGGCTCTTGGCATTTTTCTTCAACCTATTCTCTACCTTGTTTGTCTTTATGTCTTTCCTTTTCTATTTCTTCAACTTGCTACCTTAGTTTAATGAGCTCAGTATCCTTCAGGCCTATCTGGGACATTGGTTTGGAGAGGGAGTTGGCATCTACTTCTTCATTTGTACCTGTGTCGTACCTGTGGATTGAATTGCCTTCTCTGTATTCATGCTCTGAAGCTCACTTTCCTTAGCTATCAATATAGCTTTTAATTCCGCCTCGCTATTCATCAGGAGCTGGATATCTGCTTCCAATTGCCTCCCCTTTTCTTCAAGTTTCAACAACTTAGCCTGGCTATCAGTAAGCCTAGAATTCAGAGCCTCTTTTTCCTTTTTGAAGTCAGCCAATTCATCTGCTTGAGCAAGCTGGGAGCCGGGGATTTTTAACTTCTTTTTCAAATCCTATATCTCTTTATCTTTGTCATCAAGCAATTTCTGGACCACACTCCCTTTCTGCCCAGCTCCCTCCATTTGTATAGCTTCCTTCTGTAAATTATTGATTTGGACTTAAGTGCTTTGATTTCCACCTTTGACTTCCTTAAAAGATTAGGAGTCCTTTCCTTACTCTCCTTTGACTTGGACAATTGTATAGCAGCTTTAAGCAGTCTGGTATTCAGTATGTCTCCGATATCTTTGTTTAGGTGTATGATGTCAGAAGTGCGAACTTTAGAGAGGCTCACATTGACCTCAGACACCTTGTTCCCTACTGCCAAGGCTAAGCTGAGGGTATCAGTGGCATGATCACGTACAGTTTTTAGTGCCACGTTGGGCTGAGGCAGGCGCGCGGCCTCTCTGTATAGTTCTGTTGTTTCCTCGAAGGTTTTGTCAGCTCTATCTCTGTAAGACCTCAGCCATTATTCTTTGGATGCAAACTCGCTCAGAATCTTCCCTTCGAATATGTATTCCTATATCTTCATTTTGGCTGCTTCAGGCTCCACCTGTTGCTGTACCTTTACTTCATTCTTCTTCTTCGCATGTCCCTTCTACACCAATTGTTGTCTGGGCTCTATTTTCTACTTCTTGGGGGTGCTGCCAGTGTCCACTTCGTCGATGTCCATGGGATGTGTACTCCCCCTTTTCATCGAACTCGCCGAATAACTGACCAATGATGAATATCCCCCTGCGATCGCAACTACAGTAGCAAAATCCTGTTGGGGGGAAACTGCTCCAGGCAGCTGCGAGCCCCTGCCCTGGTTGGCACTGGTATCCATTGGGGAAAGATTAGGGAAATCGTCCCAATTCACTTTTTCTCTGAGTCCAGGAACCTCCATGTGCTCAAAGGGCCGGCGTTTGAGAGTTGTTTTTCTCTTGGAGATAACCTGGTGAGAATCATAATTTATTGCCTGGTCTTGGGGAAATTACATGCTTCTAAGTGAATTGGAGACCAAGGTCAGTGGAGCCCTGTTTCTGACTATGTATGGTCCTAATTTCCAAGGAAAAACCAAATTTGAACACTTCCTGAAGCTCAAGAAGTGTTTTTATTTGACCATAATTTTTTTCCAGATTAATTCCAAGTATAAAATCCTAGGTGTCAAGAAAGATGGCAAGATGTACGGTGGATGTACGAAGCCATACAGACTTATGGTGGTCCCAAAATATGAGAGGAACCAATCCCCTATCATCTTTATTTTCGACAATTGCTGCATTTGCCTCATTTTCAGCAACACCCTAGGCAGCCTCTCCTAAAAGAAAACTTCATATATTTAGGCCATCAATTGGTTCATGAATTTACAGTAATCAGTGGCCATTTCAACGGTGATGGCCAACTATGGTACCTGGAAGTCTTCCTCATTGTAGGATATGAACATCCTCAGCAAAAAGGATTGGAACCTAAATGGTATGGCGTCATGGAAGTTTGTTAACTGAGAATGAATGTTCTCGGCTAAGAACTCATCAAACTTAAGGAAACAAGACTGACTTGACTGTCTAGGCAATTCGGGTTCGGCTGGGCAAGTATCTAAGACAAATAAAAGACTCAACAATGACTCTGGGACGTACGCATCGGTATCTAGACCTAGGAATTGACTGGCTATGGATATGCACCACTGAGTTTCTTCGTTGAACCGGCTGAGGTCAATGGGGTAAGACAGGTCAAGGGGTCCACTATCAGGCCTAGAACAGTTCTTCAGGAAGGCTTCTTTACTTTCATCAGTAGAATATCTAAAATAGTGTATAATGTCTTCTTCCTGATAGTCTTGGGATAAATCGACGAATGTGTCAGGGATATCAAGGGTTTTGCGGATGACGGAGGCTCGAACAAGGCAAATTTTTTTGGACTTAGACTTATTCACGATGACTCCTTCGGTGGCAGAGAAATTCTCTATGCACCACTCAACAAAATCATGGCACTAGGGGGTTGGGTCGACAGAGAAGAAATGAAAGAAATACTTAAAAACACCGTAGGTATCCATACCCCGGTTCTTACGATCTTCCAATTTTCCCCTAGCGATTTAGATTCTCCCATCAGGATGGTATCACAAACATTAGAGTTCACATCTAACAAGTGTTCCTCTATATCTCAACCTGATACCTTTGGTTCTATCTCATCTCTCACCTTCGTCACCCCCATTGAGACAATTTTTCAAATAATACTAAGGGAGTAATCAAGGGCCTACCTTGTCCTGCAATGTGGTCCCCTGGCTGGTTCGGGCTGGCACTCTGTTCGTGACTTGGATATTTGACAGCTTCAAGGGTTCAGAAAAGACAAATCTTTGTAGCTTCACATGGGCCTATTTATAGTTTTTTATACAATATAACCCTTGTGCATTTCCCGAGCGGCTTGGACCATAGAGTCACCTTCCGCGATCTCAGGCCATAGATCTGTGGGGTCCCCATTTCTACACGTGTTCTTATTCTGTGTGTATGCAGCTTGGCCATCAATCGGGATCAGCTCCCTTCACGACCATCAATCTGAGCGGACCCCACCCTTTTTTGCATGGTGAAGTTTTGTTTCCTCCCTTACTACTCCAGATCGCGAAATGAATTATAGCTGCAAATCTGCCTTTACCCATACGAGCACCATTGATCAAAACGACCTGCACTGCTTTTCGCAATCCGTATTTGCATATTTTTCCTCATAAGTTTGGGCTGCGAAATGACTCTCGATCATAGATCTTCGCGGGGTCTAATCCTGATCACCGGATGTGTTCGAGCTTTAAACCATTTCGCAAGGCTAAAGAGTGATCTTTGGTCAAGCAAGTTCACCATGCGAAATGATCTGATGCCGTCGATCTGCCCTCTGATCACCTTTATCCGTCGATAGAGACTTTTCTTTAACGTGTCCAACACTCCTTCTCAACTCTACTTTCCTGATCCTTAGACTATCTTGCTGCAAAGCCTTACCCTGCGCACGCCATCAGCTCCTTCTACTGCCTACTCGACACTTCTCGACGGGGCCAAAGAACGCAAGGAACAACCATGCCCAAATTTTAATTGGGTGTTAACAGATGAGGTGGTACATTTGGCAGATAAGTCTCAGTTAAAACCTTCAGGAATTGGTTCTATTAGATTGCAATGATCAGGACTTGCTAATTATATACTTTCTAATGTTCTTTATGTTCCACATGAAGAGAAATCTAATATCTCTTGTGCAAATTAGACAACAAGATCACTCAATACATATGTTTGATGGTATCATTGAAATTAGAAGAGCTTATGATAATGTGGTTGTAATGAATGGAGTGGAAGATAACAAAATTTTAAATTTGAATGGTACATCATCCAATTCACAGAATTCTGCAAATTTGGTTTAGCATAATAATTATTTATCTTCCAGCTTAATGTGGCATGCTATATTTGGTCATATTTGACAGCCTCAGGATTATGAAACAGAAATGAGTTCAAGTGCTTCCTACTATTCCAAGACAACTTTCCTCGTGTGATTCTTGTATTTTAGGCAAGCATAGTAAACAACATTTTCATGATTCTATGTTTCAAGCTTCAAGAAATCTTGGTCTTATTCACTCAGATTTATGTGGGCCCGTGCCTGTTCCATCAGCAAATGGTAACAAATATATCATGACTTTCATTGATGACTTTATGAGGATGTATTGGGTTTATTTATTAAAATAAAAATCTCAAGCTTTTGACACATTCAGAAATTTTCACTTATGGATTAAAAATGAATCTCAACTCAATATTGGAACCCTTCAAACTGATAATGGTGGTGAATATACATCTCAAAATTTTGAAAAATATTTGTAGGAGAATGGTATTAAACATCAAACAATTGTTTCTCATAATCCACAACAAAATGGTGTGGTAGAATGTATGAATAGGACATTGTTGAATATGGTAAGATCAATGATGTTTTTAAGAATACCAATCTAATGTTTTGGGGAGAAGTAGTTCTTTGTGCTATCTACATTAAGAATAGATGTCCTTCTGCTACACTACAAAACAAAACACCTTATGATATGTGGCATGGCCATATTCCAACTATCTAACATTTTAGAATTTTCGGTTCCACATGTTATGCTTTGATTCCTGAGCAGAAAAGACATAAATTGGGAGCAAGAAGTCGAAGTATATTTTTTGGGGATATTCTAATACTTCTAAAGACTTTATAGGTTGTATGATGAAGATAACAGGAATTTTATTGTTTCTAAATATGTTATATTTCTTGAATTTGAGAAAGATGCACTCACTATTGATAAACAACTTGCTCAGCTTGATAGATTTCATTCTAAAAATATATATCATTAAATGGATAATGAACTTCCAAATATTGAAGGGGGGATTCCTGTTCTAAGTCAATTTTTGGAATTTCCTTCTATAGTAACAAGTTCTTCTAATGCACAAGTTGATGAAACAGAAGATGAGACAATTGATGATATTGTTAATGGAATGGATAAATTAAGTATCATAGATACTGCAAAACCTGCTCTTAAAGAAGAAACAGAGCAAACACCACAACAAGAATAAGTTCGTAGATCGATATGGACTAAGACATTTCCAAAAAGGTATGATGATTTTGTAACATTATATTGTGAATTAAACTTTCATTCGTTTGACGAACATGCATCTTTTCAAGAAGCAGTAAATAGTGATGTATGGGAAAGTGCAATGCAAAGAGAGTATGATGCTCTCATAAAAAATGGAACTTAGAGGTTGGTGAATCCTCCAATTGGAACCAAACCAATTGGATGCAAGTGGATATATAAGAATAAATATAAAGCAGATGGCTCACTTGACAAACACAAAGCGATACTTGTAGAAAAAGGGTATGCATAGAAAGAAGGTGTTGATTACACCGAAACATTTTCTCCTACAGCTAAATGGGGCACCATTCGAACTTTGTTTTCATTAGCAACACAAAAAAAAAGATGGAAAATACATCATATGGATGTTAAAAGTTCCTTTTTCAATGGAGACTTGAAAGAAGATGTTCATATAGATCATCCTGAAGGGTTTGCTATAAAAGGTCAAGAATGGAAGTTATGCAAATTGGTCAAAGATCTATATGGTTTAAAGCAAGCACCCCCGAGCTTTGTATGAAAAGTTAATTGAACATCTTCTCAAATTGAATTATAAGCATTTCAATCTAGATGATGGAAATTTGTTTGTCAAGAAAGTTGGAAGATCGGTTGTATATCTAGTTGTCTATGTGGGTGATTTTCTTATCACAAGAAATAATGATGATTATATAGTATCTATCAAAAGAGAGTTGAAAAAGGTTTTTTGATATGATAGATTTGGGATTATTACATTATTATGTAGGAATTGAAGTAGATCAAAAACCAAAGCACATTTTCATTTCTCAGAAAAAATATGTTGTAGATTTATTAAACAAATTTAGTATGCGAGATTATAATCCTATTTCTACAACCATGAAAAGAATCTAAAGCTTACTTCAAATGAAGGTATCCCATTTGAAGATCCAACAAAGTACATGTAGCTTTTTGGAAGTTTAATTTATCTTACTGCTACTCATCCTGGCATAACTTTTGTTGTAGGAATACTTTTCAGGTTTATGCATCATCCCTGTGAAGGTCATTGGAATGCAGAAAAGTGAGTGCTCAAATATTTAAAAGGAAGTCAATATTATGGAATCAAATATCCCAAAGTTCCATACTTTAATCTTATTGGTTATTCAAATTTATGATTTTGATGGAGATAAAGAGCACGGGGTCTCTACTTCAGGTTATTTGATGAACCTTGGATCAGAAGCTATCACATGGAGATCATGAAAGAAACCTGTTCCTCCTGATTCTACAACTAAAACTGAATATGTTGCAGTAGCTCAAGCCACAAAAGAAATCATTTGGCTTTGTAAAATACTTGAAGACTTGCAGGAGAAACAAGTGACTTCAATGCCTCTCTTTGTTGACAACACTTCTACAATTCAATTGGCCAAGAATCCAAAATTCCATGATCGAAACAAACATATCAACACCAAATATCACTTGATTCGACATCATGATGAGGTCAAAACCATTCATCTGACACATTGTCCTACTTCAAAGAAAATTGCAAATATCTTTACTAAAGCATTGGGCCGTGAAAAGTTTGAAAAATTTAGAATGCAGCTTGGCATGTCAGATTTCCCTTTGGATTAAGGGGGGAATGTTGAATAATCCTTCGAGATTACATTGTAAATACTATTTCAGTTATTAGTTAGTAAATTCTAGTTAATAATCTCGTTATATAACTATAGATAATAGTTTTGATTTCCTTTATATGCAACACTCGTCTACGTAATAATATATTGATTTGCTGAGGTTCTTCACGACCTGTGTCAAATTTTATGGACATTAGGTTAAATAGGACTCCATAGCCCAATGGAGAAGCACTAATAATGATTGAATTTGTTTTTTATTTAGAATTATTTTTTATTTGTTTAGTCTCCCCTTCAGAAGTAGGATTAGGTGTACAGTGAGCATCTTGTTTTCTATTTAGAAATGTTTTTTATTTTTTTACTTTCTCACCTTCAGAATTAAGATTAGGTGTGTTAACTTTTCATATGCTTAGCTAATACATCAGTATTTCATTTCATTTTCATAATAAAATCATATAAGCAGGATCACTGAAAGAAACAAAATCACAAGAACAACACAGATTTATCCTGGGAAAACCCTAAAGGGAAAAACCCAGCAAAAGCTTCCTCAATATAGATGCCCCAAAAAGATAAAAGATAAAAGATAAAACAAGCAAGGATATCAAAGCCTGATCCTCCTCCTTCTCTAGCTACTCTTCTCTTCTCCACTAATGCGCTACACAAGTGAGAGTGTGTGTGTCACAAATGAGGAGCACCGCGCCTCTATTTATATTCATCCATTCACTTTAACTAACTCATTTGACACGTAGGCTCGAGTTACACATGTAGGATCAAGTAACCACACTGGGGTGGTAATGACCCACCTTTACAATTAGAGGGGACTACCTCATGACTCTTATTAGTTATTCCAATTAGAAGCATCGGGGTACAAAGTAATACAAGTGGTTCTCTCGGTAGGATCATCAGGGACCATAAAATATACATATATAGAATATTCTTCGAAGTTACAATATTTCAACACTCCCCCTTAACGAGAAGGGTATTCTACAACAACATCAACAACAACAATAGTAGGAGAGAGAT
>LPNX010391008.1:48753-59566 GCA_001517045.1 Pseudotsuga menziesii
CAACTCTGCTTTATTCCTGGCCTCCTAGGCGCCCTTCTGCTTTTTCTGCTTTATTGTCTGCTTTTTTAGTGTTTTAAGACACATAGGAAAGCAAGACTAGGTGAGGTGAATCAGCTTTGTTGCCTCTTCCTCCTCCACTCTTTCCTCCATGAAAAAGCATGTATGAGCTGCCATTTGACCACTCTTTAGCTTTCCCATGCACCCTTGCTAATTCGTGGGGTCCTTGATAGATTTGGGATCAGCTTTTTACACCTATGGGGGATTTGCCTATTTTGGGTAAGCCTGCTTTATGCTAGATTTGGATGCTTCCTTATGCATTCGATTTGCTCATGTATTCTATATATTCAGCAGCCTATGATATTACAGGGTTGGCTATTGTACACTCAGTTAATATAATTTTGTGTTACAGCTCCATATTCAGTCTCCATTGTTGATAATTTGCATGATCAATTGTTAATTGCTGTGAGTGAAATTAATCTACTGCAGGCCTAAATTTCTACACTACCATGATAGTTATGAAGGAAGTGTACCTTACTTCCTGGAGTAAGTGTCTCTTCAGAATTAATTCCCTTTTTCTGAAAGAAACCTCTAGCCACAAATCTTTCTTTATACTTCTCGATACTTCCGTCAGCTGCATGCTCTATTTTGTATATCCATTTGGAGGATACAATACTCTTTCCTTCTGGTTTGGGAACTATATCCCATACATCATTATAGTTTTCTTTCATCATAACATCTTCCATGAGTTCGTCTTGTCAGATCATCAACATATCCTAGTCTTCTGCATTCAACTTTGAAGGTTGGAACCCACTTTACTCTTGGTAAAGTCTCGATCCATCAAGAAGCTGTCCATCATGTCGTACCGTGTCGAACTCAGATATATTCTGTAGTCACTCCCCCTGAAGTGGAGTATTATCTTCCTTCTTCATTCTGTACAGGTGGTTCTATGCTTGATATATACTGGTCAATAGAGTATGTCATGTCATATTCTATTCTTTCTGAGGCAAATCACGAACCTTTCTTTGTACACTTGTTCTTGTAGATCCATATGGAGGATACTATGTACTTCCCTTTATGTCTCAAAATCATATCGTATACATCATTCCCCATGATCAACTGTTATTCTTTAATCATAGTTTCTTTTATAGCACTATTTTCTTCATCTTGAGTTATCTCTCATACCCATGGTGGTATTCATCCTTTGAGGTGGATCTACCACTCTCTTAATCTCTTTCTTCCGTCATGGTGTCTCTGACCCTGGGAGCTTCAGATTCATGTTTATTGAATTGTCATCACTTGTTCTTCGGAACAAGTCTCATCCTTCTTTTCTTGTAGGAGGTTGTATAGGACCTTTCCTACAATTCAAATGCACCAATTGCATGGTTAGAACTATTTCATAAAACATATGCATAACGAAAAATTCTTATGCATCATGCAACTATTTAGCCAATACAACATTCATCCATATTTCACAGAAACTTTTTAGATGCCTTCTATCTCTACCATGACATCACTCAGATTGTTTACTAATCCAATATGTCAGCAAAGAGGTTTGATAAGTAGCACTGGAGAGTTGTATAGCGCCATGAGCTACTTACCCATCACATGCCTATTATTAGTATTAATGTAAACAATCTATCATGCATAACACATCAACTGAATACAATCAAATGCATAACAAAACAATATCATGAAATGGCAATTGAATACTTATCTTTTATTTGTTTCATGGGTAGACTCCATCTTGATCATTCTGCTTTATCATATTCTTCATTCATGAAATCATCATTTCTTATCCAAATGATAAGATGAATAAGAGGTTCTTCAAGAATTGATTTTTTCATATTCCTCATTGCTTGAGGGATCTTCTTTGAATGGTGAGAGCTTGATCTTCAATTGCTCCCATCTTCTTCTTCTCTTCTTATTAGTCGAGCTGAAAGTAATCACTTACTTCTGGCATACATTCTTCACATGAATGAATCCCATAATCTTGTGAGGCCATTCAAGGTGGCTATCACCACTTCTACATACTTCTTCTTCTACCGCTTCAAGTTGTTCTACATTCTGGATCTTCACATTCTTCAACTATATTCTCAAAGCCATCTTCTGATTTAAGTTCTTATCTTCAAATAGCTTGATCAAGGAATCAAACATCTTCGGTGTTTTTAGGGAAGACACTTGTGGTATAAGTTGATCCGTGATTGAATCAACAATGATATTCTTAGCCTTGATCAAGTTCTTCTTATGTGAGTCTTTGAGGCTCATCTCCCTCTAGAACTGGAACCTCTCTACTCATGTAGGTGTACAATTCATTTTCTTTAGAGAGATCAAATACTTCCATGTTTGGAAGTTTTCAACTTCACCAAGCTTATCATCAAGCTGATGTCATAGATCATTTTGAAATGAGAGCCTCAAATGCAAATAGCAAAAGATTAGATCTTACCGATTTGAGGTGTCCGTCCTGCTTCCGAAGCTGGCTGATCTAGGGTTTGTCAGAGAAAACCTAATTTTCAAAAATTGGAATCTTTTAGATCTGACTGGATATAAATATATATCTCTTCAAATGGAGCTGTCCAATGTACTCCTTTTCTGAAAACAGTGGAGGGAAGCTCCTGGAACAAGAAGCCCTAGTTTTCCAATTTCTTCTGCAGAAATGCCTGTTACTATTTCTGCGATATCTCCGAAATTATTACTCTTCTATGTCTGAAATTTCTCACTGAGATAACCTCACATGTTCCTGATCCAACAAAACAATTTTCATCAGAATTTGTTTCACCAATTTGAATTTATGATCATTTTCCCAAGGTGACCTGTTACAGGACTGTTCATAATAGTGCAGTTGTACAGCATGCCACGTGTCACTGGTTCATATTCAGGTTCTGGAATTTGGTTCAAATAAATTAAAGGCCGTGAGATTTCTGTAACATGTTCAGAAATTCCATTTGGACCTATATAGCCCATGCTACAGAAATGTTCCCCAGGTGTCCTGTTTAGGGATGAATTCTGGAAGAGGTTGGAACCCTAACTAGGAGGGATCATATATCCCAGAATATAGTGAATCTGAGGCTGAATTTTGGAAACAATGTACATCGGGATTTTATTTTCAGGCTCTGAAATTTTCAGCTCCTGAAACTTCGCCAATCTTGGGATATAGCGAATTTACCAAAACTTAGCAGTTTTAGTATTTAGGGTTTTTCTAGCTCGGGGTCAAACTAGGGTTTGAATTTCCCAGAGTTTCACCCAACCAAAAATCTTGATCCAGGTCTCTAAACTTAGATTTTGATGAGGAAAGAAATCCTATGTCAGGCTCACTCAAAAATGCATCTTCAGCAAGAAGCCCTAATTTCTTCCGGGGAGAGAGAGAGGGCTATTTTTGCCTTGTGAAATCTGTCCTATTAAGGGTGGCTCTGATACCATGTTAACTTTTCATATGCTTAGCTAATACATCAGTATTTCATTTCATTTTCATAATAAAAGCATATAAGCAAGATCACTGAAAGAAACAAAATCACAAGAACAACACAGATTTATCCTGGGAAAAACCTAGCAAAAGCTTCCTTAATATAGATGCCCCAAAAAGATAAAAAAATAAAAGATAAAACTAGCAATGAGATCAAAGCCTAGTCCTCCTCCTTCTCTAGCTACTCTTCTCTTCTCCACTAATGCGCTACACAAGTGACAGTGCATGTGTCACAAATGAGGAGCACCACACCTCTATTTATATTCATCCGTTCACTTTAACTAACTCATTCGACACGTAAGCTCGAGTTACACATGTAGGCTCAAGTAACCACACTGGGGTGATAATGACCCACCTTTACAATTAGAGGGTACTGCCTCATGAATCTTATTAGTTATTCCGATTAGAAGCATCAGGGTACAAATTAATACAAGTGGTTCTCCCGGTAGGATCATCGGGGACCACAAAAGATACATATATAGAATATTCTTCGAAGTTACAATATTTCAACAAGGTGTACAGTGAGCATCATGGTATTTACAGGTTGTAGCTTTTAAGAATATGAATGAATGCACAAGATCTATATTTCTTGTTATCTCATGAGGATAATACCATCCCCTCTTGGAGCCATATTTTAGTCCCAAAAAAAACTGATTTCTCATACTTATATTGTCTTGATCATTTTCCTCTAGCTTAAACCCACAAGTCCTGCAATTGGTCTACATGGTTTGTTCATTTTTTAGTCTTTTTTTATTTGTTTGAATTTATTTTGGGTTCAAAAAGTGGTTAATATATATGGATTACATGTTTACATATATCCACCAAGAAATATTCATGCATAACAATACTTTTGTAGGAAGACACAACTTCTAGCAGCACCCTCAATACAAAATTTTCAAGAAGCACTACCGAAAATTCTATAGGTGACTATTTTTATAGTTGACTTTCTATTATTTTTATAACCAAATGGAGCTGAACTAAAAAAATCCACGACATGGGTCTTTTTCGGGATGGTCCCAATCAGGTGACTCGCGAGTGTTTTCCTGAAATGTGGAACCATTCAGGAGATGAAAGAGGACCTGAAGCTTATTTTACATATTTTCATAAAATTTATTTCTTAAAAAAACACCCTTAAGCCACTTCATCAATTCTACTTGGGATCAAATTTATGATTCTCTTTATCATTTGAAGACATCACATGATCCGTCCATTAAAGGATTATGAGTTGGTTCTAGATCCATTATTTTTCGATCTCATATTTGTAATAGTTTCTATATATTGTTAAATTCAAATGGAATGGGGGTTGGATTCTGAAAGTAAAAGGATATATATATTTTATGTAAAATTTGATTTTGTGTACTATATTACATATCCAATTTATATTATGCTCAATTTTTTACTTCTCATGTGTGTTCATTTTATTATTCTATTTGAATGTGATGTTTTATAGTGTACCATATGATATGAGTATGTGTTGTAAAATTGTGAAAATTTAAAGGATTTACAATGGAGGACCTATATCTCATTAATCATATCCAAATATTATGGTTTTTATATGGAAGGATTCCTAGTTTGAACAATATTTTTGAGTAAATTTTTCATTTGACCAGGATAGGGAATGATGGATTTACTATAGTGCCTTTATTCTTCTACTTCTTTTCATTTATATGTTGGATATATGAACATGGTATTTAATGGCCTTCTTTTCATGGATATATATTATCAATATGAGATCCAATAGTATGTTAAATATTTATATTTTAGTTAATTAGAACCACCTACAAACTTAATCAATCAATCATAATGTTTAGGATGTGCTAGGAATGCCCTCTTTCCAATCAAAGTGCATCTTCTAGAGTTAATAGTGATCATGGTGAGGTGAAGGAGGAGGTGGTGGATCATGAGATGAGGATGCTCCTGCATCATGGTGATGAGGAGGGGGAGGAGGGGGAGGAGGGGGAGGAGGTGTACAGGGAATATGATCATTTTCCTAATTATATCAGTGTAGAATAATCCTTGGTCCTTCAAGCATATAAAACAATGGATGTTCCAACTACATACTACATCAACAATTTCATATCATGAGGAAGCATACTCCATAACTCAATGAGCTTAGGGTCTCGCATGATTTTTGAAGCTCATACAAGATGGACTCCTTGTTGACCCAACAATGTAGACAACATGTTTGTTAAAACCTTTCATCTGGCATATGACATGGGTTGGGTCTACGTAATGTAGGAAACTCAAGTTCCTACATATCATCATCAGGATGAACAAGAGGAGGCACCTCCCCATCAAATGTGCCAATATTTGAAAAATATATAATACACAACAAATATAATTAGACAATTTCCTTAAACTATTTTATAAAACAACTTAAATAAAATGTTAGAATATTTTTCATTTGCATAAAATAATACAATAAAATGCAACTAGAATAATTTAAACATAACACAAATATTATCTCTCTCATCTGGTGGCTCATCCTGAGTGAAACAAATGTTAAGACATGTTCTTCATTCCAATCCTACGTATGAATATGGAAGAAGGTCCAATGCGTGGTACTCCTTTTTGGATAGCATATCCAACACCTTTGTTGTGATCCTATCTAGGTAATTGGACAAGGCCCTCTTGGGAATCATCTATCCCCACATGCGCATATGCACCTCAATCGTTGGCATAGGATGGCAGTGGAAAAATGATAGCCTCCTTCTTGAAATCCTCTCAAAAAATAAACAAAAAGCTCTGAACAAAAGGGAATTTGGATTTCCCATCAAACATTGCATGGCATCGATCCAAAGAAAAATAATTGTTGTAAAAAATGGTGGACCACATAATGCATTTAGGTGTATGCACTAAAGAATATACACAATATAAAAGTTCCCATCATTGGTGATGTGTGATTCTTGTAACCAATAGTGAGAGGAACCTCACCTCCTCTACGCCAAAATAAACAATCCAAAGTTGTCTACCATGCACCTGAAAATAAACAAGATCAAGGATGTGGGCACTGATATATCTCTGAGAGTAAACTAGTTAATTTTCTACTACAACACCTGCTAAGAAATGAGGGAACTTGGGAAAATCCTCCCCTTTCCTAGATATCCCTATGATATCCTCCTAAGTGGGTTGGGACCACTAGCCAAAACCAATGTGAAATGCATGTCTCTTGTCATCCCAACGATGGATCAACTACACCAACAAAGAAAAGTTCCCCTCGAGGAATATAACCTCGTGCTAGAACTTTAGGTGACCTACAACCATAAATAGGTCTCGAGTATTGTTGGTGATGGGTCAAGGGTACAAATCCCTCTCCCTCTCTCTCACCTCCCACTCAGCCACGAATTTGTACAGGTCAACTTGTGCCTACTGCCACTAAGCCACCTCTCGCTACTGAAATCTCTGATACACATATAACATCGATCAGTCTCATAAATAGACATAAAAAAAAATATTGAATGAGCATGTTATTTATTAGCATCAAATAATTATTTTTTTCTCAAAATAAATTAATTTGACAAGCGTTGAGCCTAAATTATAGACACACATCGTAGTCGATGCTTTTGGAAAAAAAGAGCACCACAAATGGTGTGCTTGCATACACAAGCGCACCAGTAAGCTTGTAATTTTTTAATGATCTTTCACTTATCGATGTGTCTATCAATAGAAGCATCGGTGCATTATAAATACATCATCGCACTATACACAGTGAGCACATCTTAATGAGTGCATCATACATGATGAGCACATCTTAATGAGTGCAGCATAGTAGGTGCAAATATTTATGAATTTTATGTTTCTTCTAAGGATAACGATGTTCATGTTACATGTTAGCACACAAGAAAATTGGTGCAAAAAAATTAACAAAACACACTGGATAGAATGTTTTTTTTAAAACTATGTTAAGTGTAGCAGTTCTTCCATCAATAGGAAGCATCAGTGCTTTCTAAACATGTCATTGCACCAGAAACAGTGCACAAGTAACAAAGCACACTTTAATAGGAGCTTATCTTTGTGAGTTTTGTAAATTTTTTCTATAATGGTGTGTGTGTTGCATGTGTTCACACCATCAACCTAGTGCATTCTTGTTTACAATGGGCACCGAATGATGTGCTTTTTTCTTAAGTTGAATCTCACAGTGTATCTATTACTAGGAAGCACCAGTGCATTCTAAATACCTCATCACACCGGAAACAGTGTGCAAGTATTAATAGCGCGCATTGTGATAGGGGTAACTCGTTGTGAGTTTTATAATTTTTTGGGATTACAGTGCGTCGGTTACACATTAGCACACCATTTATCTAGTGTGTTCTTGTTTACAATGTGCACTAATTAACGTCTTGTTTTTCAAATGTTTATTTTGGTGGCTCATCTATTCATAGGAAGAACCGATGCATTTAGGACATGTCATCACATTAGCAAAAGTGTGTAGGTATTAATGTAGTGATTGTAGTAGGTGCATCCTTGTGTGTGTTTTATAAAAAAAATTGGGATAACGGTGCACCTCTTACATGTTAGCTCACCGTATGTACGGTGCTTTCTTGTTTAGAATGTGCATTGGTTAAGATTGTGTTTTTATTTTATAATTTTTTTTAGTGGTGAATTATGCACATTAAAATGCATAGTGTGTTCGGTGCACTACAAATCGACAAGAATCATCAATAATGCTCCCTGTAAATTAATAGGTTCTACTGACAAGTGGTGCAAGTCGAATGACCTAAACGCACCTTGCAAGTTTTTTCATTTTTTTTAAATTTAAGGGAAAATAAATCTCAATTTGAAATTTTAATCCGAAAAAAAATTAAATTAGGAGGTCACAAAAGGTTTACTTGGTCCCTTGTGTTTCGAGGAGGCATGGTAGCAATTTACACTAAATTTAAAATGTTTGCCACTATTTCGCAAAATTCAAAATCCACTCAACAAGTAATGGAATCCAACTATATAGCCATGTGGAACATGGATGTCAGGGTGTCTGAGAAAGGAAGGAATGACATCGATGCTCAAGGGGAGTCAAAGGAATTATAGAGATTGTAAAAATAGTTTTCTCTATCCGATATTTTTTATTTAAACCTGTTCTAGTGCACTCGATAGACAAACACACTGGTGTCATTTTATAGCCAAAACACACCACAAATATAAATTAAAAATAATAAATAATAAAATTTGTGGTTTTTTATTTCCAATTTTTTAACCTTGGAGCGGTGCTCTCGAAGCTACATAGCACAAGTGTGTTTATCTACAACAACTGCACCAAAAATGGAAATTAAAAATTAAAAATGAATTTGATAGGTTGTTTATTTCGGTAAATGTTTTTATTAAACCCTAATGCAGTGTGCTCAATTCCAAATGCATCAGTTTTTTTAACAAACGCACCACATATAAAAATTAATATAATATGTGCTTTTTAATTTCAAAATTTTTAACCCTAGAACAATGCACTGAAATCTCTAATTCACCCATATGGGTGATTTCATGAACGTGGGTAACACTTTTTGGCTAAATTCGGCAATGAAAACCTGATTTTTTGCTCATGTGCTAGCTAGAAGCCCTCGAAACGCATATATCCCATGTGAATTTCGACTTGTAGTCAAAAAACAAATTGTAGAACATTATGTTGGATTCCAAATGATATTTTTTAAAATATTCTGATGTCATTTAATGTGTGAAATTTCGCATNTATTTTTCAAAAGTAACCACATCTGATTTCAACATCATTTTATACACATGTGTATCCATCCCATCTTTTTTTCACTGTTTTCAAAAATTGAAAAACCAAATATATCCTTTTGAAGAGGACGCACCGATGTGTGGGTTGTACAATTTTAAGAAATTTTTGGATGTGCAGTTTTTACCATGCATATTTTTCTTTGAGCTGCTTCGAAGTTGTTGTCATGTTTTATAAATGTAAGTTTTAGAACGAATTAAAAAAAAAAACATATGAATGCGAAAACGCATGCATGATACCTCAATGGATAGAGGATTCGGTGATGAATCTATCGGTACAAAATCCGCTCAGTTATGTGCCATGAATGGCAGGGTTTACACCCTTGGAAGACATAGAGAAATATTGATTTGCCTGTAAGAGGGATAATTCTTTGTTTTTCAAGCCCTCGATCAAGGTATGTAGCTCGATCGAGGTATTCAAATCCCTCGATCTGGGTTTTAATAAAAGCTCGATTGAGGATTTATTAAACCCTCGATCGAGGGTCTAATAATTCCTCGATCGAGATATTGTTAAAACCCCGGTCGAGGTAATTTTGAAACCCTCGATCAAGGTCATGTTTTTGTTAAAATCCTAAACAAAAATTCCCGGGAATGAACTTAGGCATCGATTCCATTAATGTCATTCCAACTACCTTCCCAAAGACATTTCCCACCTGAATTCCAAAAGGAATTCTATATAAATATAAAACATAAAACATAAACATGTTACTAATTTTATCCTTCGAAATTGACTAACCTATTTGAAACAATGCTTGTGTTCTAGCATTTTGTATTGTGTTTACATATTGTTGCAGGTATGAATTTGGATTGTTTATTGATCACAATGGGAAGCAAGAAACATCGAAGTAAAATATCTACTCAGAATCAAAGCAACACCGAAGAAATAAGAGAGAAAGATAGAGAAAGAAAGAGAAAAAAAAGAGCAATCTTGAGAGGAGAAGAAGTTGTTGTCAACCTATGATGGGAAAATCAAATGTCATTGCCAACAATATTGATATGATTTAAAAGTTATGCAATTTCATATTCATATATATAATTTCATTTTCATAGTGATCTAGTTCATATAATTTCATATTCATATATTCATATAATTTCATATTGCATGTTCATGTATTCAATTTCATAGTGTTCTAGTTCATAATATGTGTGTGTGTGTGTGTGTGTTAAATTGTTTAGAATTTAATTATAATTTTGTAATTGTAATTTTTTAATTAATTTATAAACTTATATACATTGTATGTATATGTATATGTATATATACATTGTATAATTTCATATTCACGTATTCATATAATTTCATATTGCATATTCATATATTCAATTTATAGTGTTCTAGTTCATAATTTTTATATATACATGTTAAATTGTTTAGAATTTAATTATAATTTTGTAATTAATTCATAAACTTATATACATTGTATGTGCATGTATATATACAACCTTCTTTAAAACCACTTATGTACATGTGAAAGAATCGTATGTGTATGATTTAATAGTTATGGAATTTCATATATATATATACACATGTTAAATTGTTTATAATTTAATTATAATTTTCTAATTAATCCATAAACTTATATACATTGTATGTGCATATATATATATATATATATATATATATATATATAT
>LPNX010391008.1:59820-80960 GCA_001517045.1 Pseudotsuga menziesii
TAATTGAAAAAAATGTTTAACCACTACACTAAATTATAGATATACAAAGTAAGTGTATTATGGTATGAGTAACTAGTTGTCTAATGAAATTAGAGAATGGTTGATGAATATATATTATTATAGTGCATAATATTCTAGCATAATATCTAATTGTAAATGAATATGCATATATGCATTAGCCTCACATAACCTCACATGCAAATGAATTTTATAATTTGATAATATATTCTCACATGTAAATGAATTATAATTTGATAATATGGCCTCACGTATATATAATTTTTATGATTTCTATGTTAAAAATTACAAAGATTGTTCTCAGTGGGAGTTGATTGCACCATAATAGGTTGACTTGCATCTTCTCCTCTTAACATTGCACTTATTTTCCTCATCCTTTCTATAGCCTTATTTCTCATTTCATGGATTATAATATGATTTTAATTTCATATTCATATATTCATTTTCAAAGTGTTCAAATTCATAATTTATATATATCCTATTACATACTAATATTTCATGTTTTATGTTACACATTACATGTTCTATGCTACACATTGCATATTCTATGTTACACATTACATGGTGTACGTACTATGTTGATATTTCATATTGTGCATTGATGAAAATTATTTAAATTTTCCAAATTTAATTAAAAATAATTGGTTATCACTCATATTAATTAACATACAAAAACATTTCAATAGACCTCCTATAATGATGATAATTAACATTACAATTTGTATTTAATATAGAAACTAATTGTTCATAACAACTCACATAACTTCAGTAGTTGTGTGTACGATGATTAATGAAATATAGTATATCTAGAAAAAATGGAAAACCTTTGTAGAATTTGGTTCAAGGGTTTGTACACTCTAAATAAGATCATGAATAATTTATAAAAAATGTTTTTATTGAATATATTGTATGTTTAAATTTATTGATATTTTGGTGACAAACTAACTTACAAGTGACGCACTTGATTGAACTTAGGCAATCATCAATAATCATGTACAAATGAATAGGAATCATATGGCTTTAAGCATTGATGACAATGATGATCTCAAAGAAAATCAACAACTATGAAAAATTCAAGAATTCATTAGCCATGAATATGACATGTAAGATATCATTGTAAAGATATGAAAATCAATACATTTAGAGAATATTGAAGGTTGTATAAATATTTGCTATTTTTTAACAAACAATGACAATATGATAAGTAAAATAAAATGTTATTCAAGCTTGTATTTATTTGTTAATTTGTTAACAAACAGTGGCAATATGATAAACTTAAAATAAAATGTTATTCAAGCTTGTATAATTTATTTGCTAATTTTTTAACTAACAATGGCAATAGGATAAGTAAAATAAAATGTTATTCTTGAGCTTGTATTTATTTGCTAATTTTTTAACAAACAATTTCAATATGATAAGTAAAATAAAATGTGCGTCTATGGTTAAAATTGTCACGAAGATATTAAACAATTATCATAATTTCATCAAAATATTATAGTTTATGAAGTTATATCTTTTGCTAGCATGCTTATATGAATTTATTATTTTTTACGAAAAGAGAATTGATTCCAAGCATACACAAAGATTGTCCATTTTATGTTAACGTAACTTGTGGACCAATGGATTTTATAATAAATTTTGTGCAATGGATGTCATGGGTTGCATCAAATACAGACTCACATCAATGTAAATTATATGCATAAGACACCATGATGATAATAATTTTGATCTTCTAAATTATGCAAAACTCTTTTTAATTTATACACCATCTTATCATATTGCCTTAAGGAATATTTTATTGCAACAACATTTAATTTTGGTGCTTTAAAAACAAATCTTCTTGCATACTCAATTTGTTTAAAACTTTCTAATTCGCTTACTTTTTATTAAAAGACAATGAAATTGAACAATGTAAAAGTCCCTTATTTGGTCACAGAACTAAACAATTTCAAAATTTAATTAACTTATGTAGGGATAGATCTTGGCCAGCCATCACAGGATCGTGCACCCTCTCAATTCTCAAGAGTAATTGGGAGCTTCAATGACGTTGGAATGGCTGCAAATTATTTAAGAGGGTTGGATGATGCCACGCAAGAAGAGTTCGAGAACCCGACCCCTAATCGAAAAATTAGAGACCATGTTAGTAACATAATCAATTTGTACTTTGAAAAACAATCAGTGATTACAGAATCTCAAATCCTACATGGATTTATAAAACTCAAAAAATTGAAACGTGCCACAAACTTGTTGGGTTTTAAGGATGTTAAAAATAAAAATGCACGTGAGAATGTAACAGAAAATGTAACAACTACAATATCTGCATTTGAAAGTCAAGAAAAACTTATATTTGAGCTGCTCGTAGGACAATTAAAACTACTGTTATTCCACAAAGCACCTCAAGAAATCGAATGGTCGCAACGATGTCAAAGCTGCTCCACATTTCAAAAGGAGTTTATAAGGAGCATTGCAAGCATGTTATGGAGATGACATGAGTTTCTTTGTTCAAGGAATTAAAAGAATCAAATCTCGGTGTCCAGATGTCATTTAGCATGTTCAGTAAGTTGAAACCATGGTATATTAGGCCGAATATGATTTGGGACACTTGTTGTTGTCAATTCCATGTTGAATTCCAGTTATACTATGACATATTTGTGGATTTTGGAAAAAAACATTGGGATGGTGAACCAACTCCTCACACAGTGCGAGATTTTATATAGGAATCATGAAAATGTGTTTTTCATCAAAATGTGTGTGAGTCAGAGAAGATTCCATGAATGTGGTGATTTGGCATTGTTCCATAGGAAGTTTCCTATCGATCCAACACACCCTCGATTGTCAGATATCATAGTTAAGAGGAAGAGATATTGTTATGTCTCCATGAATCCATCATCTTCTTCGCATGTTCCATATAAGAGGATTGACTTGCTCGAGGATGAGATTCCCATTTCGGACTTCATGGACAAGTTTCAAAGTTAGATTTACAAATACATTAAACACTCCCACAGGTCTAGGTGGAAAGATTTATAATTTAAGCATTTTCGTGAGGTTTTTGAGCCAGGCACAATCCTATCGGTGGTAGAATTTGTTGAGAATTACATATTTCCTCCTCAAAGAGAGATACAAAGTGAGTATTATCACTCTGGCTAGGTGTACATATTCATACATGTATTGTATAGTCATGCGCAGGCAAGCATTGATGGTAGGGATAACACTCCTAAGTCCCGCGATGTGATCAAGGAATACCATTTGTATGTCAATGATTATCGTGAGCAGGACACATTGTTTGTTCATCACTACTTTGGGTTGATTTATGATTCATTCAAACAGAATGGGGTGTCATTTACAGAACACTTGATTTGGTCAGATGGGTGTGTAGGGCAGTTCAAATCAGCACACTCCTTTTATTGGTTGAGTCGCCTTCACAAAGAGACAGGAATTCGAAACACCTGGAGATTTTTTGAAACTAGGCATGGAAAGGGTGAACATGATGGCGTAGGTGCATGCCTGAAATGATCACTTCAGAGGTACAAAATGATTCATAGTGCGTCTTGACTCAAGTGATCAGTAAACGTAGTTGATTGGTGCACACAAAATTTGGGTCACCAAGGTCATGAACAAGCAAGGTCGGTACGCAGGTAGGAACAACAACTTAATTGGAATTTAATAAACGTGTTTGTATTATTATTTATATAAATATGATGTTTTTTATTCGATGCAGGTTTTTTTGGGATGTTTCCCTTGGCGATGCGAATAGATCCATGCCATGGTATTGCAAGACCATACTCGGTACAAGAGAACTACATTCAGTTTGTAGTAAAGACATGGGAGACATATTTTCCATTGAAATGAGGAAGTATGTGTGTTTCTGTGAGTTTTGCATTGACACCAATGGACTGAGGGTTGATCATTGTGTGAACGATGCATATGTCAATCGATGGAAATATGTCCCTCTTAATCCAAAGGGGTGACATCCAATTCCAATGTAGCAAGAGATGCACACTAACAAGGAAGTGGTTTCACTAGATCATGATCGGGTTTCTGATTTGGTTAAGAAAGGTACATGATTTGATTAATGGATTCATTATGCCATTCACACATTCAAGTTTCAAATAGTTGATTGAATGTCTAAAATTCTAGTCTTGCACATGTGCATATATATTTAAGATTTGTTTAATATTTGAAAATATTGATGCAAGTGATGTATTTGTTGTACTTGCACCACCGAGAAATGACGAGCATGTGGCATATTTTTTGATGTGGTGTACACAAATCAAGAGTAGGTTGGTGTGGCCCTCTGTCGATGGAGAGTTCATGTACCAGGTTGGTGACCTAGTTGTGATGGGCCATTTTTTTGAAAAAGTGAGAAGACAAAGTGATTATATTATTTACAGATATTTCATACCTAAATATATATCTTGTCAATACAGTCATTTGGTGGTGGAAACTCAGATACATCTCATTGAAATCAAGGTGAAGAGGGGTGAACCAAAGAGATGGAAGATGTCAGTAGCTGACCATGATCGTATTATGGACACGTCCATTCCTATAACCCATTGGCCAGATGAATGAAAGTTATATGCCACTTTTGATGTTGACAAATTTGACATGCTTTTGAAATGTAGAAAATAAAAATTTCTTTTTAAATATATTTTTATTTAAATGTAATTTTTGTAAACTTATATATGCGAGTATGTGCATTCACATATACTCCATGTGCATTCACCTATACCTAGGAATACCAACACTGTCCTAAGACCATGTTATGGAAGCTCAATTTTGTCTATGTAACAATTTTTTGGTGTATTTGTGCAAATACATGTATATCACACTCTATTTGTGCAAAGTTCTAAATTACATGTTACATTGTAGACAAGTTGTAAATTGTAGACTTGTAAATTTTTCCAATGTATTTTAGACTACACTAGACTATACTAGAGATTGTAGACTAGCTTGTTCCTCCTAACATTATCATTATACGTTGCATATTTTGTTAGTGATATGCAATACAAATAAAAACACATACATTTATTGTGTCCTCACCAAATCCACCAATTGCAATTGATATTAAAAAAAAAATTCCATGTTTACCCTATCTTGGTCTCTACCCCTTTTTACTCTTTGTAATATTCATTTGTTGTAAATTGTAAACTTGTAAGCTTTAAAATTGTAACTTGTAATCTTTGCAAAATTGTGAATTTTAAACTTGTAAGTTCCTTGTAAATTATTATAGATGGGTAAATTTTGTAAAGTTGTCAATTAAATTATATTGAATTGTAGATTTTAATTGTAATTGCAATTGTAATTGAAAATTCCAAAACATGATTATAGTTTAGTTCGATTGTGATTTTTGTAAACTTGTAATTTAGTTTGCAAATGAAATTAAAAAAAAAAATCTGTAAATGAAATCTAATTTTGAATTGTAATTGTAAATTGTACTTGTAATTTAAAATTGCAAAGTGTGAGTGTAAATTGCAACCAGTAGATTACATTGTATAGTTGTTAATTTTGTAAAATTTTAATTGTAAGTTTCGTTCGGTTGACAATTTTGCAAACTTATAATTATTTTTACAAATGAAATCAAATTTAAAATTGTAGTTGTAATTTTTTTTGTAAATGAAATCAAATTTTACATTGTAATTGTAAATTGTAGTTGTAATTTAAAATTGCAAATTGTGATTCTAATTTGCAACTAGTAGATCTTACATTGTAAAGTTGTAAATTTTGTAACATTTTAATTGTAAGTTATGTTAAAATTTGTAAGTTGTGCTCGATTGACAATTTTGCAAACATGTAAACTTGTAAACATTGTAAATTTTGTAAACTTGTACAATTTCGTAAGATTGTAAAACATTAATGATTGTTAAATATGTTAAAATTGTAACTGAAAACAAACTTTAAACTATAACTTCAAATAATTAAAACATTTAACAGTCCATCATGTTAAGAAAAACTCTCTCTCTCTCTCTCTCTCTCTCTCTCTCTCTCTCTCTCCATTTAACAGTCCATCATGGCCACTACCCTCAACTGCACTATGACCTTGGTCTTCCTCATGCACATCACGAAGAAACATCCCAAGTATGAAAACTACAGAAGTTAAAACCATGAACTTTGCAATTCAGTTACATACCACATATTTAAATTACATGTACAATGTGACAAAAAATTAAATATATATGAAACACATATCTATGAACTCACCTCGCTCGAGTTGAGTGTCAGGTTTGGGAGGTTTTCTTCTATCTGCCCAGACAATCCTTCACCAAGAATTGGCTAATGAGCATCAAAGGACTCATCTGTAAACATCACGGTGGCTTCAATGCCCTCATCTACAGCTGCATGTGTCTACGTTTGTTTCTATGACATTTAAATAGTTATATTAATGAATTACAATTTGAACTTGAGAATTACAATTTGAACATGTAAATTATAATCTGAACATAAATGTGCAAACAATTCAAACATAAATAACTAGTACCTCGTCGATTGGCGTGTCGTGAGTAGGAATCAGGTGGGGTTGTGAAGAATCTTGTGCAATTCGCTTTCCTCTATCCTATACAATCTGAATAAGATAAATGATGAAAGTTAGAACAAACCAAAGTATTGCGTGTACAACAATTGACTCATTTAGAAATTCAAGTTTAGGATGACAGTTAACACATACCTCATCGATGTGGGTGGACAGAACTGCAGCGTGACCTCGAACAGATGCATCACTGCTAAAAAGGACCTCCATGAAAGTGGGCTCCTGTATGGAGATCTAACACAAATCAAAGTATTACTTAAAAAATGATTCATTTGAGGATACATTAAAATAAATACAATCAAATGATGTGATATAATTTGATAAAACATTCAAAAGAATATGTAATTATATAAATATATACATGTCCCATCCGTGGAGGCATGCATCTCTCATGCAGTTGAAAATATGTATCACGTGATGTGATAGAATAGAGCACCATTGTGGTGTGATCAAGAAGGCAGATAATATCATCATACATATTACATACCCCAAATTTCAAAAACATTTTATGTTTTAGGAGACATTATGTTTTAATTTTATTATAAAGTTTGTAATTAATGACCAAGTGGGGTCAAGGATAATTGCATTTAATTGTTGAATATGTTATTATTAAATAAATGAAATATGAGACAACAGCTTAAGGAGGCTGTTAAATGAGTGTTTTATTGGCCACATGGTGGAATAGGTTGGGTTGAGAGCAGATTGACACTTGGAAGCATCCTCAAACTACTTCTAGCTATTGCAGGGGGAAACTTCCATATTTTTGTGGTCATGTTCCCCAAGAAAGTGGAACAATAGTAGGTGGCTCATTAAGTGAAAACTGACCCAAAAGACCTAGGAATGCGGATAAAAATTCCCATTGAATTCAGCAGGGGCTGCTCATTCTTTACTTATGAAATTTCTGAGTGAAACTAATGCACAAGAAATTCGATGGAGGGGATAAGAAGAATTTTTTTGAGTGAAAAGTGTTGAAGTTCTGACTTAGTGCAGCTGATTTGAGTTGATTTCTTACTGCTACAGGCAGATAGAGTACTGTTGATTTACTCTATGGAGTTGCAGAGGTTTCTAAACTAGTTCTCTCACCCAGTGCTTTCAACCAGGTGGTCTAGTAGACAGGCTCGGGGGTCCTGAGATTTGCAGTTCAGCTGTCTTTAGGAGTTGGTTTGGAGGAACGAGATGCTTAAGTTGTTGTCTCCTCTGCTATATTTCCAGGTTCTACATGTTATTTCTAATTTCTCTATGCAAGCTTAGGAACAAGAATGAATGAATTTTAGGAAATAATATATTTATATGTCTGTTTTATCTGTTATTAAAATTACTTGGAGAAAATATTTTACTATTTAAATATAGATGAATTCTGCATTAGATATGGATTAGAATGAATGATTAGGATTAATTTCAAATTTACTGATGAATAAAACACCTAACTGTATTTTTCCACACCTTTAAGAAGGTAGTACTCTAGTACAATAGGTGAAATTAAATTCTGATGGATAAAGCAAATCAAGAATGTAGGATTATGTTATTTAAACTAGAACTATCATAAAGGAAGGTATTTTAAAAACCAGTATACAGTTTGTGTAACTGTGTTCTTTTTAACACAGTAATTAATTACTAGCTATAAGCTTAGTTTATTATAAATAAACATAGTTATTAAATATTATAGGAACGGAAAAATAACATAAGCAGGAGTAACTAATAAACAATTAAAGGAAGTATAGTAATCACTTAGGTTTGGAAATAACATCTAAGTATTTTTCATTAACATTGTAAGTAAACATCAAATAATAAACACATTATTGTTTAACAATAATAATGTAGGGTTTTAAATTGAAAAAAATACAAACCCTAAATTAGGGAAACCGTCAACTAACTTACTTTTTCTTCCTCACTCCAGATTTGGGCTTTTATAGTTTTACCCTCTTTCTCTTAAATCAAACTCTTCATTTTTACAACTACAATATCCATATTATAAATGCCAGTATTAAATAAAAATTACACATAAATAGTATTAAACTATTAATCAAGTAGAAACTAAAATCAAATAAGTAATCCAAATCAATTTTATCAACAGAGTAGAAATTTATTGAAATAAACAGCCTTATATTAATAACCTAAAAACTTAAATTAAAACTAATTTATGATATTAACATTCTAGTCCAAGTCACGGGGTCGAACCCTACAACCAAAAAGAATTTCACTTCTTCTACTATCATTTATTAATCAGAAAATCCTATATTAATATTTAAATAAAATACAAATTTAATCAATATAAACACCTTATAATTGAAGACCCTAATTTTTAAAAGACTGCAAAATGTATTAAAAACAAACTCAGGTTTTATTCAAAACAAATTTGTCTCTATCCTTTAACAGACTTAACAACCCATTATTTGAGCCATACGGCTATCATTTTCTTTTATCCTCTAAACACAGGTATTTATCAGTAAGGTACTTAAAAATTCCATTAATTTAAAACTTATACAAACTGAAATATCCAACGTGGAAAAACCCCACAGTCCAAGTCTACCAACGATTCTTTTCAACCACAGTTCGGTGCCAAACACATGGCTCCCAATGCAGTAAACACTACAACAAAAACTGGATTTAGCATCTCTTTTTGCATCCTTTTTTGCATCTATACCATCTTTTAGTGTATTTTTCTTCATTTTTTGGACAAAATGGCGCAATTTCACGGGTTGTTGCTATTTTAGGCGTTTTTTGCGTCCTTTTTCTAAATCTGGCGCAAATTGCGGTGTAATTTGCACTGTGTTTTGCACCTAGTTATGCGCCAGGTTTTGCATCAGGTTTTGTGACAGGTTTTGAGCCTAGTTTTGCACCTAATTTTACGCCTAGTTTGTACATCTACTCTTATTACGCCCCCTTTTACGCCCATGTTTGCCTCAACTTTTACGCCCTTGTTTTCATCCACTTTTGCATCCTTTTTTACATCCACTTTTGCATCCACTTCTGCTTCTTTTTTTGCATCCCTTCATGCGCCAAGTTTTGCATCAAAGTTTACATCCTGTTTTGAATCTAGTTTTGCATCTCATTTTGTTTCAGCCATTTTTGCATCCATTTTTGCATCCACTTTTGCACCCATGCTTTCATCCACTTTTGCATCCCATTTTGCATCCATGTTTACGTCTTTTTTTTAATCTACTATTGCACCCACATTTGCATCCACTTTTTTCGTGTCCCAATTCACACCCATTTTTGTCCTTACTTTTACACCAACTTTTTCTTTAACTTTTGCATCCACGTTTGCATATTTTTTTGCATCCAATTTTACAGCAATTATTGCATCCCTTTTTGCATCCACTTTTGCATCGGGTTTTGTGTTGGGTGTTACGACTACTTTTGCATCTACTTTTGTTGCATCCACTTTCGCATCCAATTTTACATCCATGGTTGTATTCACTTTTCCGCCACTTTTTTCATCATGTTTTGCTTCCATGATTGCATAATTTTTTTCATCCACTTTTGCATCACCTTTTGCATCCATTTTTGGTGCACCCCATTATGCGCCCACTTTTGCGCCTACTTTTGTTGCATCCATGTTTGCATCCTTTTTTGCATCCATGTTTTTATCCACTTTTGTATCCAGTTTTACACCCAAATGTTGAAGATGAAAATGAGGATAATGATTATGATATAGAGGATGGTTATGATGATGATGATAATGTTGTTGATAATGAGGAGAACGATGACAATGATGATGATGAGGAGGAGGAGGAGGAGGATAATGGCAATGACAACATTGCCGATGATTATGATGGCAATGAAATGAATAGTGATGATGGTGATGATGACAATGACAATGATGATGAGTAGAATCAGAATGATGATGTTGATCATCTTAAAAAATAAGTTGTTATTTTTCATGCATAAATCATGTGTGTCCTCCATGACCCTTTTCAACTAATCACACATTTTGGGTAGATGCTATTTCTTATGCCAAAGGTAATGATGAATAACTGATGAAAATGTCAATAATCATGATGATGATGATGTCAAAGACAATGGTGATGATGATGACATGGATGATGATTATGCCGATGATGATGACTATTGTGATAATCATGATGATAATGACAAAGATGACGATCATCATCATCATCATCATCATCATTTCCATCATTGTCTTCATTAAAAGCATCATCACTGTCATTTTCATCTAGTTCACCATCATCATCATTTAAAGCATATGGGATATGCTTACCATTTAAAGCATGCATAACAAGTGGGATTATTCTAAAACACCCCACCAAATTACAAAATTCAAACCACAAGGGAAACATAATATTGAAATTGTTCCAATTTTCTTTCTCCCAACAAAACATGCTTCATTTTAGGGAATTATGTTAAAATCCATACTTTCATAGTCCATCCATACTATACTTGTAATAAATGTAAATATAATACTTAACCAAATTTATAAAATAGGTAAATATTTTATAAACACCCTTATGATATATAAACTTCTTTCACCTTAATAATGGTAAAAAATGTAAATATAATAATAACATATAATTAATATAAATATGTTACTATAGTTCATATGTTAAAAGATTTAATATAAATGAATATATATAGAGTTCATATGTCATGTGATTTAATATAATTAAATATACACATATTATTTACTTATACATTATACAAATTAAAATATAGATTAAAACCTATGAAGTTTCATAGGGAGGCGAAGCAAAACATGAAGGATTTTCAAATATAGATCTATGTACAACTACCCATTTCCCAATGGGGCTTCTGCTAAATCAATCTATGGATTCAGGGTTATGAGTATCAATTTGTTCCGGTTGGTCCGTCCCCAATTCGGCCATGAGAGGATTTAATTTGGTCATGAGAGGATTTAACATTATTCCGCCCATGAGGACTTCTCACGGCCCATGAGGACTTCTGAGGGTGCCCAGTTGGCAACATGGGTGTCTTGATTCTCGGGCCAGGACGTTCAAATCCTGGTTTTTGGGGATGGATCAAAGTAAACTAGGAGCTCTACCACCGTTGATGCCTCTACTATCTCTGTCTTAGATGCTACTCTCTCATATACTATATAAGATAAACCTATGCTGGTGGTGCTACTGATGCTAGGTCACCAAAATTTAGATCGCTATCTCGTGATTGGATTTTGTATTACTATAGATTGACATTTATAGCTATGTTTTATGAGAGAGATTCACACAGATGGACTAATTAGGACTAGCCAAGATAAGAACCAACTAGGAGACCTAATCTGAGTAGCCATACCTCAAACTCTACAAGGATACATAAATTATGGGGACAAGGGGCCAAATCCATATGATCGTTGGATGCTGAGAACGAACCGGGTGAGCCTGCTCTGTTATAGGGACTAATGGATTGGATGCGCAACACTACAAAGCTTTGGCTTTATAACAAGAGGTTATCGAACCTCCTATTACTCAAGTACTAGTGATGATAATGCTTTCTCATGGAGCCTCTGGATGACCTCCCAGCTTCCAGCTTCCAGCTTCCACATCCTGTTAAAGAAATCAATGCATTTACCTTCAATAGGATCATTGAAGATGGAGAGAATTTGGGATTGAATCAAAATACCAAAGATGGAAATAATTGGGTATTGAATCAGCTCATGTGGCTTATTTATAATTTTATGTCAAGTAGCGTTATTTCTAAGAACAAATGCAAAGGATTCTCCATCGTTGTTGTATTTTCCTATTTCTCTGTTATGCCCTGTGTAGAATATTCTACAACCATATTTTTCTTATAGGCCAAATGAAAATGTTATGGCCTAAGGCTATGTCTTTTGACCTTGCCATTTCTTAAGTTACAAAAAATATCCATGGTTAACAAAAATTCATAAAAGAGGTACTATATCTTTCTCACATGCCAATATTCCATTTATAGGGCTTTATGGTGGCCTAAGGCCCCACACATAGTTCATGATCCCTAAGGAAATTTTTTTTGGCACAATAACTCTTTTCACATCAAATCATGGCCAAGGCGCTAAAATCCATACTTGGTGTGTCAAACCGCAAAATGACTGACATATCTTACTCATTGGATAAATATTATCTATCTAGTATATGGGGATTTTGAGGTGGCCTAGAGCATCACACATGACCCATGAGCCCCTTACCCTTAGATTTTATTTTTTGACTTGATAATATGGCCCAATCAATGATAATTATTCTTCATCACACAAAGCTTGAAATGACCTTTTCTTGCTTGTAAACCAAATATTTCCCACATAGAGATGACATTATAGACTAGGGCCCATGACAACACATCAGACATGACGTTATGATGAAAAAATCCATATAGCAATCGATTTCTTTGCTAATTTTCTTAAATCTATTTTGTTAAATTTTACCTTTCTCTTTTTTTCTCATTAGTTTTAAAAATAAAAGAAAATACAACTTTAAGAAGAAGAGATGAAATCCTATGTGGTCGGGAGGGAGGGGGTTAAAATCCCTATTGGTTATACATAAACACACCAAAGAAGAAATTATATATCAATGGGAGGGTAGAGATGTTAAATGGGTTGGGTCGAGATTGAGCACCGTCAAAATTGTTAAACTCCATCGCAATCTTCGCTTGCAATCAGTGTTCCATTCTTTATTCTATGGATTGCAACTAGCTAATTCCATCGTGAGCCCATTCATCCATTTTCCAAGGAGCCACTAAAAATATTGCCACTGCAAAATATTAATCAATAATTTAACTAGTAACCAATTGTTAGAGGCATTGACACTATTGTGGCATCTGGGAATTAATGGTGTTATGGAAATTGTGGATGAGGAGGACTGGGAGGGTATAATTCTTGTTCAGGGTATGCCAGGCATGAATAATAATAAGGGCTACGTTGGGAATTAATGGTGTTATGGAAATTGTGGATGAGGAGGACTGGGAGGGTATAATTCTTGTTCAAGGTATGCCAGACAGAAATAATAATAAGGGTTATGTTTGTTGTTTCCATCAGGGTTTTACAACATGTCACCGGTTAAAAGATGAGGAGGCAAAACAACTTCCTGTAGACAATGAAGGCTCCTGCTGCCTGCAGACAATGGAGGCTTAAAGATCTTCTGCTCCCCAAGGTCAAGGGATTTTTGGCATGGCCTGCTAAGGTATGCCAATCTATTTTTCATCCCCATTTGTTTTCCCTTATTTGATGTATGTGATGCATGTTGTTGTTGTTATTTGCATTTGCCACATCAAATTATATACTTCTTGTGCCCTATTTTAATACCTTATTGTCGTCTAAGGGTTTGTGTGAATGTTTACATATTCTCATACATTTCCACTACACATATTTCTTTCTCTAATTTCTGCAGTGGGAGTGCATTAGCTTCTATCATCTTTCTTTACCAGTCATATTTCTTTATATTTTCTGTAGTGGGAGTACATTCGCTTCTATTAGCTTTCTTTACATTATAGTTTTGCAGAGCGTGGGTTTTTCGCTTATATCATATACTTATTATAGCTTGTTAGGGATTTTAAATTCAGTGTTTTCAAGGCCGTTAAAATGTACCCAGTATCGCAGCCACTGTTGCAATTTTCCCAGCACATTGCCCAGCATCAAGTAGGGTTGATTTCCCAGTAACAAGCAGGATCGATTTCCCAATATGTGATGATCTTTTATTTTTAATCCTATAATTGCAAAACCTGGTTCTTGCACGAGGGTTCTCTGAAACCCTGCACGAGAAATTTACCTAGCTCATTGCCCAACATCAAGCAGGGTCGATTTCCCAATATGTGCCGATATTTTCTTCTTAATCCTATAATTGCAAAACCTGGTTGCTACACGAGGGTTTTCTGAAACCCTGTACGAGAAATCAAACCCTATATCATATATTAGTGTTTAAACCCAAGCGATGGATGCATGCTTTTTTTTGTGTGTTTAAACCCAAGTGATGGATGCAAGTTTTTGTTTTTTAAGGTGGAAATTGCTTTTTGTCTAGCTCCAAGAGGATTACAATTGGATTGAATTTTTCAAGCCCACAAGTGGCCTGTTTTTACCAATACGATGGCCCTTAAAAATCTGAATTAGTAATTACAACTATTTTTCATTTGGCTAAGTCCATGCTCTTATGTCATAATCACCTAGGTCTTGCACCTGGAATTTAACCTGACGAGTAGACTGATATTCCATTATTGAAATACAACAAAGTAGAAATGTCAAAAGCATCTGTTAAAAAAAAAATTAAAAAATTGCAAGTGTTAGAAGAGATACACAACTAAATTGAGAAACCATCAAATATCAATTGATGGCTTATCTTTGACTTCAAAATTCTGGATCATTTTGAAAAGATCTGAAAATGAATCAGTCAATTGATGTATCACACTCATTTTACTTCAATTTCACTTGACAAATCGGTGCATCCTACATAACTAGTAGTAATCTTGGCAATGCTAAGAACCACCTTCAAAATACCTCTCTCTGCACTAGTTCTCCAGGAAGATGAGACCATCCACAGAAGCCAATCAAAATGATCATGACTTTCTTTACAATGATGGCATATAAGGCTGCAGCCTTAATATTCTAAATTAGTAATCACGTATCTCTGGTAGGAAACGTTCTACAAGGGAAGGGTTGCTACACAAAAAATTGATTATAAAAATTTAGATAGATCCCGAAAAGTGCCTGGATCTCACTATAACTGTTCAGTTATGTAGAATTTTTCCTTACCCGGACATGTAAGACATATGTTCATGGTGTTCCAGAAAGTACAGAACACACATATGACCCAAAGAAGTTTCATGATATGACTCAACAAGATCATATATACTTGCAAAATTCTCTAAAGTAAGGTCCTAAACAGAAAACACAGATCTCAGTGCTGAGGATGGACAATATAATAACAAAAAGGGAAAACCGCAATGAAATAAAAGAATACCTATGCAGATACTGCTCTCCCAAATATACCTGCAAAGTTTTTTAAATATGAACAACAAACACCAATTAAAAGAAGTTAATTCCAAAACTAAATTGATCATCTTGTTCATTAGGGTAGAAATACATTAATAATTGATAACCAATCCTCATAAGAAATAGAGTGTTACTAAAATGAGTTGCTTGCTTGCTGATAAATATCATATGAGAAGTAGCCTACCGAGTCATGAAGCTACCCTGACTCCCTCTAAACCTTGATAGACATTTTTCTCAATGACTATCTACAACATATTTCTGATCTCAATCATTATAAGTCTTTCTCAAGTGTTATCACATTTCATGTCCATATTACTTGGGTGTTACAATGTCCATCTCTAGATCTATCAATAGGCTATTACAGGCATGTAAAATGCACTCTCTTTAATATATATCAGAAGTTTAGATGTTTGTTTATTAACCATTTAATTCTTTGTCAATGTTGTTTCCTTGTTATAGTTTATAAACATGTTGTATGAAGTTTTTTTCATGGAAAAACCTTTTTTTCAAGCTATGATATGATACTCGAACAAACTCCAAATTAAAACACAGCAGTAGAGTGTTATCAATGCTGAGTTGAGAACTCCTACAAAATTTCAAAGTATGCTTCGGGACTAATGAATGATCAACAATACTATCATACTTCCATATACTATTTGATTGAAGAGCATAAGAAATGCTTGAAACAAAATTAGAATGTGGCAACAAATTACATTAGATTGGGAGGAGGGGTATTAAATATTGTTAGTTTTTTTTCAAATTAAGAACTCTTGTTTGGAGAATTAACCATGAATTTTATATTTGACCTTGTTGTATACTTGAATATTATGATGTATAATGTGTTGTTCAAGGTAATGGAATGTCTATTGTTAGTATATAAAGTAGGGAGTTATATTTTCTAGAACACAGTATTACAAAATGTCTATCAAGGTTTGGCTAGTAAATAGGCAGCAGACCCTGTAGGGGTGGAAATCATCTCGGTTTATAAGATTGCATTGAGGATTAAGGCTGGTTAGTAATTGTTGTACTTGAGGATTAAATTTCCCAGAAATATTTTGAGTTTATAAGATTTCATTGAGGATTAAAGCCAATTAGTAATTTTTGTTATATGTATGGAACTTGCATATAATTTTGAATCGAAATCTCATGGAGCGCGTTGTAGAATGCAACAATCTCCTTCAGAGAAATGTCTCGTTGAAGAGTAAAAGATTGAAATTGTATTATTTAGATTTTAAGAGTTTGGTGATTGAGAATAACAAGGCCGAGGAGATATCTATAGCGTGTAGTGTTTCCAAGCTACTGGAATGACATCATATGCACAGAGTACTTTCCAATGTGGTTGTTTCAGGAGTTATACTAGCTCATGAAGGAGCACTGTTGTGACTTTTCCCCTATCTAGTATATAGTCCAGCCTACCCCCTAAATTCTAGCTTGGAGTGCTTATTGTGCAATGATAAAAAGAACAGTTGTTAGAGCAGGAAATAAAGCTTAGGGATTTGGTTGATAAATATAAAGAGGTCAATGAGAGGCTAGAAAAGGAAAAGTAGGAATATTATATGTTAAAAAAATATAAAATATAATCCTCACTACAATGTATTCAAACAATGATACATACAGGCTACAAGACTAAGGTAAATTTATGGTACACAAGCATATCATAGATAGATTTGGCTAAACTCAGAGCCAAGAACTGTAATAAAATGCCAATCCTGGAATGTTCCATCTCCTAGCAATTCCTAGACTCTAGGGTTTATTTCAATCAAAATGTAGGCCAATTGTGAACTGTTTTGCCTCCTAGCAATCTCTCGGATTTTATTATTTATTTATTTTTCAATCAAAATGGAGGTCAATCTGGGACAGCTCTTCATCTTACTATTTGTTGGATTTGCTATATAGTCTAGGCTCTTAGAGTGCATCATTATTAGAAATACTTAACAGAAGTGTGTTGAGACAGTGACGCCTTCCATAATACAATCTACAGTAACGCCTCAAAATCCAAATCGTCCCCTTTCATGGCTACTGATGACTTGCTGCTACAGGAAATCACCTCCAGGAAATGGGTATAATTCTTTCAAGAATTTGGTATAAGTCTCCTCACTATTTCTTATATGCACAGGACCACCAAGAATTGTGCCCAGGTATGCCATCAACCTAACAAATTCTTCAACCTCATCCTTGTACATTTAAACAAACATATAAAAATCCCCAATATTTTCTTCATTGATACAGTAGAGGAAAACACAAGGATAAAGTGACAAATTCGGTCCCAATCTACTCCATGATAGCACCATCATACTCATCCAAGGGTAAACATGTTTATGCCACAGCTACAATCCTTTTTAGTCTTCAAATTACTATTTTTATTGTTGTAACCTAAATTCATTTAAGGTTATCATTTGGTCTCCAATTGATGTTGAAGTTGCTACAGGGAACACTAAAAGATATAGGTTTGCAACATTCTTACCTATTGGAAATATGCCCATAGTATTATGCTAGTTGCTACAAGGGTTTTCTTTTGTGACTAATCCCATGCCTCATACTGTTGTAAGAGACCTATTTTTATGACTGTTTATTGTGAAAACAATATTATTTATTGTTGTTTTGCTATATTCCAAATGAAAACTTTGTCTAAGACTGAGGGTGACATATTCATTAAGGCATTGTGCTTATATGTTTTTAAATGTGTGCCCAGCATATTTACTATAGTTTCAATGTCTTGATGTTGTTCTCTTGCCTTGTTCACCATTACTGTGAAGCCCCTCTTTCTTTTACTACTGGCCCCTACATTTACGCACCTTCATAAAGGTGTTCAATCAATACCTATCTTCAACACTTTTCAATTTCATTTATACAGCATTATATAATTATGCTATTTTAGGCCATCAATTTTTTCAACTTGGGTGTAAGGTGTAGTAATAATTATGCTCTTTTAGGCCAAACACCATTGAAAAATGCAAAGAGCTATAAAGGAAAAATGGTTTTGCAGATAGTCAAGTGGACACAAGTATGATTCTCTGACATAGATACACCGAACAAGGAAAAGGCACAAACTTGTATAGTTAGTGCACAGTAAGCAATTACAAAAATAAAGAAAGATAGGGACCACAAGAGGTAGGATATAGACAATCCAGAACAATCCAAAGTTTTGAGGTTTGGGTTGACAAAAGACTGCACAATATTGAGTATTAAACAATTTTTTAACTAGAATATTGCCTTTACTACATTGGCAACTAGACAACAACCAACATGAACCCAATGTATGAGATTACAAGTATATAATGTAAAGGCTTTATAATGTCTTAAAGAGATAGTTGAGATCTTCAATACTTTCAAAATCTACCACATTACAAAGAATTAAACCAATGAGTTGATGCTATATCCAAAGAGGTATTGCTTATCCACTTTGGGGTACTTCTCACTGTAAATTTCAATGAGGGCATGCTAGAGGTTTCTAGATCTAACCTTTGTAGTTTTATTTCAAAATTTTCTAGTTGTGTTTTTTTATCTTATAGTTTTATTTTTTTTAAAGATCTTAAAGGAGGACTATATTTGTTTTCCTAAAGGGACATTATGTTTAGTGGATAGTTTAAGATTTGGTTTACAAAGCAAAGTAAGATTTATATTTTGTATTTTGTGCTACGACGCCCATAGAAGGCATTTTTGTGCTTTATATAGTAATAAAATGTGATAATTTTCCCTAGAAAAGAAGGATTCGTAATGTAGTGGTATATTTTGGGTATTAACAAATAGATACTTTATGTTGCATTTTGTAGCCTTTAACGTTGTATTAACTTTTTTGCACTAAAATAATATAAAGTCCTGTACAAATGTTATTGCTGATGACGAGAATGAATGGAGTAGTGACCGCATGATGCTATTTGTTGATGATATCTATTTCATTGCAATGTAGTATTCTATCTTTTCTTCAATGGATTTGTTGCATGTGAATAGTTGTGTAGATGATGTGTTAGGAATCATGAGTTCTATATGCATGAATGTTCAAACTGTTGGGTATATATTATGAAGAACAATGGTTTTTATTGTCCTTAGTAACTTTCACCCGATCATCCAAAGTCTTGGAAATGCACTTTGAGTTAATTCATGAGAGTTGCTCTTATCTTCTTTCCATAAATTGCAATTAGGATTTTATCGAAATCTTGGATTTGCCAACTTTTATTACACCTTGTACCAGATGTGTTTCAGGGCCATACCAAATGCATTTATATGTTCATGTATGTGGTAGGCCCCCATAGAGCATGTTTCCTATATCTACCACTTGACGCAACATGAATATATGTATAACCAAATAGTGTTATTTTTTCTACCACTTCACTAGGAATTATTAGTTTTTCTTTTCACGCTTAGGTGATTTTACAGATAATTACTACAGTTTCTTTTGCTCACCACACAACTTGAAACAAGGACATTAAAATTTAATTCAAACTCTCTGATACATTTCCCTATAGTTACCTTAAAGGGAAAAATGAACAACACTAGAGATTAGAATTTGTTATTTTATTAAAGTCTCTTTTACCAACTTTCTAATGAGACATATCAAAACTTAGGCAGACCACATTCCTAATAAGAACTTCACATTCTTATATTAAATCTCAACTTGGTGTTTTTTTCACTTCTTTTAGGTTTTTTATTCATTTATTATGATGATTGTTGGTGGTTCTTACTAAACCTCTTCCTCCCCACTTGTTGTCCATTGTTCAATTCAACTTCTTTGGCTCAGTATTCATTCGAATTGCTGCCACCAACATTACTCCAATTCCATCAAGGACCTTGCATCTAGCTAAGAAATGGTTTTTCTCCATCATTTGAACTGGATTATTGTTGTAGTCATATTGGACTCACTAATAATTTCACAATTTCCTTTGAATTGAATTCCATTTGTTCGCACATGAATAATGCATGATAATTCCATTTTGCTGCTGATAAAGTAGACCATGTTCATTTCTCTGGGATGCTCTTGGACTGTTCACTTAGGCATCATTCCTCTGGGGTTGATAAACCTTATTTTTGAATGTGCATACCCTCTCCTAATAGGCCATGACTACGGTATGTTATATTCTAGATGGGATGTGAATGTGTTGTCTCCATTCTATAGATAGTGGTTGATTTTGAAGCTGTAGTAGGTACAAATTTTGTAGATGGTAGGTATAATGGAGTTATATGTACTTCTTGGCATATTTAAGAAATATTCCATAAGTTTATATTTAGTTTGTAGCACTATTTAGTTTGTAGGCATATTCTTTTAGTAACCATTCATGAGTTCTTCTCTTACCATCCCATTGCTGAACAAAATTACCTCATTAATGAATAACAAAATTTATGTAGCAACACACACATCCTCAATTGGATTCTACAACTATTTCTTAAACACATCCCTTATTCTTTGTCCATATCAATTTTAGGTTAGTAGGTATGCATCAATGCATTATGTTGTTCTCTAAGACTCTTTTGTGGACCACTTTAATAGATTGCATAACTGTTTACGATATTTTGTTTCCTGAGGACAGTATATTTTTGTGCTTATTAATGTGTTTGAAAAATTAAATTGGATTTAAGCTTGAATGTCTTTGGATCTTATTGTCTTTTATTAGAATTACAAATGATCAAATCTATGTGTTAATATTGCTCCTCTTCCCGATTCTTAAAGGGTGCTAG
>LPNX010391008.1:81036-148526 GCA_001517045.1 Pseudotsuga menziesii
AGGACGTTGGTGGTTCAAATCCTCCATGCCCTAATGATATTGGAATGTATTTATAAAGGTAAAAAATGTAGTAGTGCAAGATGGATGCAATATTAGATGCAACACTAAATGCAAAACAAGATGTAAAAGTGGAGGTCACACCAAACACAAAACTGGATGCAAAAGTCAACCTTATGTCAGACGCAAATATGGACACAAAAATGGATGTCACACAATGCACAATTGGATGCAAAAAGAGACTCAACACTAGACACAATTAATGACTCAAAACTATATGCAATACTAGGTCCAAACTAAACGCAACAATAGATGCAAAAGTGGACTCCTAACTAGACATAAAATTGGACATTAAATTGAGCACAAAATTTGATGTATCGATGGACATAAAACTAGGTGTAACACCAGGTGCAAAAATGGAAGGAAAACTTGGCGCAAACAAAAACTTAAAATGAGACACAATATTGGATGCAAGATGGGACAAAACATTGGATGTAAAACTAGATGTAATATTGAATGCAAGATGGGATGCAACATTGACACAAAACTAGATGCAATATTAGATACAAACATGGCTGCAAAACTAGGCACAACACTAGGTGCAACACTGGGTGCAACATTGGGCTCAAACATAGATGCAAAAAAAGACATCAACCAAGATGCAACACTAGGTGCAAACCTAGATACAAAATACGACGTAAAATGAGATGAAACATTAGCACATACATGGATACAAAAAAAGATGTAAAACAAGATGCAAAATTAGATGCAAATGGGGATGCAACATTATAAGTAAAATTGGATGCAAAACTAGATGCAACATTGGGCCGAAAATTGGATGCAATCCTAGTTGCAACGTTAGATGCAGAATTGGACACATAATTTTATGCAAAACATGGTGCAAAATTGGGTGCAAGACTCAATGAAAAACTAGGAGCAAAATAAGATGCAAAATTGGATGCAAAACTAAGAGTGAAACTGGGTGAAAACAAGGATGTAACAAAGGACGCAAAAAAAGATGCAATAGAAGTTGCAAAATTGGGCGGAAATAAAAGTGTAACAAAAGATGCAAAAAATTGGGTGCAAAAATGGACGAAAAAATGGATGTTAAAAAGGATGGAAAAAAAGATGCAATAGACGAAGTTTTACGAAAATGTACAATAGCGCCAGGTTTAGCGCCAAATTGTTCACCACAATTGGGAAAAAATTACACTAAAATCCAACGCTAAATCAAGTTTTTGTTGTAGTGAAAGGTTTTAGAGTTAATCAAAATACATAAGATTTCAAACCCTATATTAAAACATATTTAATAACCAACTAAATAGAGTTACGGCCAAAGGCCTTTACAAGTTTTTCTACAAAACAGTCTACGGCCATATGTCCTTCACAACCACAACATGCTCAAAATGCAGCCACAGCTTAAGAGCTCGAAACTCGGTGAGACCTTATCATCCAACCCCACACATAATCGCAGAAGGAACCTCAGGAAAGAATCGAGGCTTACCAATTGGTCGATTAGTATGGAAAACTTCCTCTTAAAGCAGTTTATGACACCCAGCTCCTAGTAACACCTATAGAAAAGCCTGCATTGTAAAATAGAGAAAGGTTAAGTCTTTATTTGAAAGAAATCCCAGTATTAAGAAATAAAGCTTACGGCAAATGCAAAAAGAACAAAATGAATATACCTGGAGAACTTTGATCCTCGACCACACAGAGATCTCGTTTTCACAGTAGCTATGTCCAAGGAAATCTCATACCCTAGCAAACTAAGAGAAGCATTGTCAAGAAATATTGACGAGGTAAGAAAGACACAATGAAAACTATTTTTCCAACCTCCCAACTATCAGCAAAAAACCCCAGGAAAGCAATGAGTACAAAACCAGAGACCACACTACTAGCAGATAAAGGTTTCATATTGACCGTTACGAGGGGTTATGGCCACTCACAGAGCTAGTATATGAAAATCGAAGGCCATCATTCATAGAGGTGAACAATGGTGTAAATGGCCAGGAGGCCATGAGCCTACGACACTCTCCACGGCAGTAAAATATAGGGTAAAATGCAATATTTTAGGGTTTTGGAGACTTTTATAGTGAAGTTACCAAAGTCAAAACCCTAACCACTAACCAACGACCACATGGAGCCCTCTATGAATTCGATATTATGGGTTTTTCTCTATAGTTTGGGAGTATGAAATGAAACCTGCAAAATATTTTCATCTAACCATGTTAGTATTGAAGACTTATACAAACACCCCTTTTATGAGTTAGGGTTATGCAAAAAGGCTATTCGTAATCCTATATTAGAACTTTGGTTAAGAGCTTATAAGTATAAGATTGCAAGTATAGAGATGTTTAGCATGATTCATGGGTAAGGGTATTATAGTTTAAATTTGTTTAAATAGGGTAATAATTATTATATAATATCTCTTTGTGAGATTTAAGTCATGCAAAGGCTTGGGTTAGATAGGTTCATTAGGTAATGAACTCTTCATCCCTTAAAACAAGCAGTATACTACATTATAACGATATAAGGCTTTTCTTTTTGCTTTTCCACCTGGTAAATACCTAAGCAGTTAGTAGAACTATTTTCTACATTAAATCGTTAGTTCCATATATGTATGAATGTCAATCCATTATACCCTATAACTATGCCTAGACTTAGGTTTTATTGGTTTATATAACATTTGAATGTATGATTGAGACAAATACATATGAATTACCATGGTAACGAGTAATAATGTATCAAAAGACCTAGTGTGCGAAATTATCTTTCTATAGAATTGTATATAGGACCTAATATGATAACAGATAGATGAAAGTATGATGAACAAGTTATAGTCAAAGCTAGGTAGAAGAACATCTAGATTTATGTTGTGCTCGTATTTTCCAAATACTTACGCTTATAAGTAAATAAATAAAAAGTAAATATACATTTTCAACAATACCTCCTTTTTGCTTAAAGTTGTAAACTAAACAAATATACTAGCATTTTATTTATGCTAGTTGAGATAATTAATCTTGATCCTGAAACTAGTTTACAAAACATCTTAACTGTAAAAGGACCTGTACAAGAAGCATCACTTCACTGCATTAGCTAGAAATCTAAGTAAGCCTTGGACATGAACTAAAGTTCCTTCATGTTTACAAATAGTAAAACAAAATTTAGTACATAGTAAACAAACAGTTGTTTCAGCTCATGTTACTTCATATTATCACCTGCTAAATCAATCTTTAATACGGAATTATGAAAGCAAATAATTAAATATGCAGACATAGAAATTAATAAAGGAATTAGTTTTAGTTCTAGTTTAGACCTTAATATGTTAACTGTTAACAGTTAAATTTCCCTCTTAAGCGACGATTGTAAAAATTTATTGTTATGGGAAAAAATTTAAATTTTTATGAAATTTTGGGAGTATTACATGTGGTATCAGAGCACACGTTCAGACACTAGGCCTGAATGCAGCTCAACCTGCATAGAAAAATAGTAAATAAAATGCATGCATACCGATTATTATCTTTCTTTTGAAATGTTATTACTAGAAAAGTTTCTGAGCTAGAACTGCAGGTATGGAAAGACTCGAGGAATATGCAAATGAAGAGTCCCCGTTTAATTAACAAAGTAATTCTAGAAGAGAACTAGTTCAGGAAGAAATAACTAACAGTTCTTCATAATTATTACAAACTGTTAAAGAATTAAGAACTCAAATGGAAGCAGTTAAAAAATAAAATGAAAGAATTCTAAGAGATCAAGAGGAGTTGAACCAGATACTAATGGAAAATTTTCAAAGTGAAGAAAAATATAAACAGATAGGATCCGAAAATACGTCCTACCAACACAAAAATAAAAATTCTAAACAGTAAAAAATTGAGAGTAGTTTGTCCTCAAAAATTTATGGTGATTCATACAAGAAGAACCGCCAGTACACTAGTGATAGCAATGAGGATAATTGCCATTCTAGAAAAAGAAAATGTAAGCCTTATGAGGAAATTTTGAGAGAATTTAAGTAAATAAAACCACCAACTTTCAATGGTGAAATTGAGAAAGGAGAGGAAGCTAAATCATGGATGTCTGGAATGAAGAAGTATTTCCAAATCTATAATTACTCTAACTAGCTAAAAGCAAGGATGGCCATTTGCAACTTAACTGGAAAGTCCGATATCTGGTGGAAAGATTTAAAACGAGTAAAAGGTATTAAGGAAAAGAACATTAACTGGATTACCTTTAAGAAATACTTTAAAAATAATTTTCTGTCAGAACAGTACTATGAAGAGCGAGCTAAGGAATTCTATGAACTGAAGTTGGGAACTCTGAACATGAAAGAGTTAAACAGTAAATTTTTAAGTTTACTATGTTACATGCCTTACATTGTGGATGAGAAGCCTAAGGTGCAGCGGTTTCTTGGTTGTTTACATTTTCACATTAAAGACAGAATTGAATACGATAATCCAAAAACCTTTGAGGAGGCTATGCGAAAGGAAATTTTTTTCTATGAGTCGAACCGAAAAAGGGAAAGTATGCCAAACTGGAGGGCTAAGAGGTCTAATAATTTTGAATAGAAGAAGAAGGGTTTCATATCTAACCGCAATTTTAGGAATAATAACACACATAATTTTTCTAATAAGAATTTCCAAGAAAATAAAGGTAATTCACATTCAAACCCTAATGGCCCTAGAAATAAAGAACCTTCTATTAATCACATCAACTACATTAAGAATAATGAACGTAAAGAACCAGTAAAGTGTTGGGATTGTAATGGACCTCATTATGCATCAGTCTACCCTAACAGAAAGAATACTGTCAGCAACATTCATACGGTGCAGGAGGAGATGACTGTTGGTGACTTAGCAACGGTGATGCCCAGGATCAACACGGCACTGGAAAAGAGGTAGGTGGATTATCAAACTTCCATGGTGGAAGTAGAAGGTAAGTTGAATCAAACACCCATTTCTATCTTAATTGACCAAGGGGCTATCCTAAGTTATATTTCTCCTGATTTAGTAGAAAAATGCAATTTATCAGTAGAAAATTTTGCAAAGTCATGGTTAGTTCAACTAGCTACTGGAGCAAAAGGAAAAGTGATTAGTTTTGTAAAAGATTGTGATGTAAGTATGGATCAGTTTGAAACCTCTGTGAAGCTAAATGTACTTCCTTTAGGATCTTATGACATGTTAATTGGTATGGACTGGTTAGAACAGCATAGAGTATTTTTGAACTGTTTCGATAAAACTTTTACTTGCGTAAATAGAGAAAGCAAAACAGTAACTGTAATAGGAATTCCTAGGAAAACAGCTATCAAAAAAATCTCAGCTTTGCAATTACAAAGAGTTGTTTGGAAGGGTTGTAAATCCTTTGTTTTAGCTATAATTAACGAAGAACATATTAATAATGAAGCTAAACTAAAACTGGAAGATATTCCAATCCTAAGGGGGTATTCAGATGTATTTCTGGAAGAAATTACGGGACTGCCTCCGAAAAGGGAGTTAGACTTCACTATTGAGTTGGTACCTGGTGCAGTGCCCAGCTCAAAATCCCCTTATCAGATGAATATATTGGAACTAAATGAATTAAAATCACAGTTAAAGGAAATTATTGATAAAAGTATATAATGCCCAGCATGTCTCCTTGGGGATCACCTGTTATTTTCGTTAAAAAGAAGGACGGTACTCTACGCTTATGCATTGACTACCATCAACTTCATAAAATGACCATTTAGAATAGATACTCATTGCCCTCCATAGATGATCTATTTGATCAGCTACGTAGAGCAACTGTATTTTCAAAGATTGATTTACGATCTACGGTTATCACCAAGTCTGAATCAAAGATGAAGACATTTTTAAAACCGCTTTTAGGACCAGATATGGTCACTGTGAGTTTGTTGTCATGCCATTTGCGCTTACTAATGCCTCGGCTGTCTTCGGGTGCTTAATGAATAATGTATTGCATAAGTATCTCGATAAATTGGTAGTGGTATTCATTTATGAAATTATAATTAAGTCTACGTCTAAAGAAGAACACGAGGAGCACTTAAAAAATGTTTTACAAGAATTGAGAAAACATCAGCTTTATGCTAAATTTAGTAAGTGCGATTTCTTTAAGGATAAAATACAGTACTTGGGCCATGTAGTAACTAAAGAAGGGATCTCAATTGATATAGAAAATATAAAATCAATTGAAGAATGACCAGTCCCAAAGGACATGACTGACATGCGATCATTCATGAGGATTACAGGTTATTATCGAAGATTCATTGAGGGATTCTCAAGAATCACAAATCCCATAACTTCTTTACACAAGAAAGGGAAGAAATTAAAATGGAATAAAAAATGTGAAGAAATTTTTAAGAATTTAAAAACATTATTAACTACTGCACCAATCTTAAGAATTGTTGATCCTAATAAGGACTTTGTCGTATGCACTGATGCATGCAAGGATGGTCTAGGTGGGATCTTAACTCAAGAAGGACATGTAATTGCATACGAGTCTAGGAAGCTTAAAATTAATGAGAAAAACTACGCAACCTATGGTTTATATTTGGCTTCTGTCATACCTTCTTTGAAGATGGTGTAATGTCCCCTTTTTGGAATCTTATTAAAATGCCCAATTTTCCAATTTTTTCACACTTTTGGCTCTTGACTAGTTTTAGTGTCTTGGTATCCAAATCAGCCCAATTGCTCCCAAATATTCAGAGAATGTGTATGACTTATAATAACTTAATAATTATTTTCATGGATTTATTATGGTCCTCCAATCAGTTATGCAAGTCTATATCAATTTCTGAATAAGATAGATGAATTTACTAGAAAGTTTGGGGCTGAAATCCCTCCCGGGTAATTGCCGGAATGGATTCCCAAATGTACATAAACTCACTCAAATTTTCAAATTGAAGCATGGGATGTGTATAATACATTATCATAGACTCATATTTATACCAAATTGAACTCCCATGTATGTTATCGCTTCCTTCAATTAGATATAAAAAACTAGTTTTGGACCCTTGGGGAAATGAGATGTAGTTTTCCTCAAATGCTACGAAATTCGACCCAATGGCCACAAATTATCAGTTACATACCATGAAACCCATAATATAATTTAATTATAGTTCATTCATTCATAAATCATCAATGGTGCACACATATATTCAATTCCATCAAGATTGCAAGAGTTTACAACAAGGTATTGGGGAAATGGCAATGTTTCTTCAATATTGGACAATAATACATGAGATATATTGGATTTTTGACCTGAGAGATTTATTAAATTAAATAATATATAATTTATATCATAATACAAAATAATGGATCAAGATAATCTCCCTCAAAGAGATGAATAGCTCACCAAGAGCGCCTCACTCCATAGAGCTGAAATATGGTGAGAAAACTTGAGATGAATAGAAGAACAAGATGATATTGAGATGTACATGAACTTCCTGTAGCTTGAAACTGAAAATAATACTCCATTAAATATCCATGAAATACCTGAGTGGCCTTTCCAAACACCAACTAGGATGGGAATCTTTTGCCCTCAAAATTGGCATAAGCAAGAAAGCTAGTCATCCACTAGCTCTCACAATTCACAAATGACAATTTCAAAAATGAGAAAAAGATTCTTCTCATGGATTATCCCTATATTTTATAAACATTATTAGTCTTATAAGTTTCCAAATACATCCATAAACCAAATCCAAGTCGAATTGGTGTGGCTGCTCATGCTATGCCATGTAGCCTCTCTTTTCACCTTCCCTCTTCTCCCAAATTTGAGTAGGAGCCTCTTGGCCTTCTCCAAATCCCAAATTCGACCTCTAATATGATATATTCAGTCCTGACATGTCATTATTTCAGTATTTCAGCCTTCATATCTAACTTGTTTCATAACTTTCATAGAATCTCCATCATTGGTGTCATAGATGTCATAAATGTAAGGGGAATCTAGCCAAGTGTCCATGAAACTCCCATTTGGCGCTTCCTCTCCAATGTAAGTTATAATTCATCCCAAATTAAACCTATGAAGTCTATGGACAAGTATATTAACCTCATAATCCATCCCAAAACATTAGGCTTCCCATAGATTCGAAATTACAAGAGGAGGATGCCATTTAACATAGGAATTCTAGCTTGAGTGGGCCCCATAGTCTCTATGTGTCTCCATTCTCCATAGCCATTTAAATTTTATATTTTATTTATTCAATAATATACATTATTAAATATTTATACTCTTCTAATTTCTAAACATCATTTATTATCCCCTTATTCCAAGTCTCAAAGCTTCCACCCCCAACCTAGGAAACTAGTGATTTTCCTTCTTGGCAATTATTTGAATTTTAGCATCCCTTTGAAAATGTTAATGAATATATAAAATGTGATTTGGACCCAATGCAAAATTTGGGACATTACAAATCCTCCTATCCCAATATTTCTTGTCCTCAAGCAATTTCAAACATGATTGTTGAAGAACCTGCTTTCTGTATGATTCTTTGAAGTTGCCACTGAGCTACCCACCTTGAGTCTTTGATATTCCATGAAGATTTCAGAGAGGAAACACCATGCTTGCTTCTACACTTATCAGATTAACATCACCTTATAAAGTGGGAATTCCATCTCCCATACTTATTTTTTCCCAAATAATTTGAAATCAATGGGACTAAAAACTATCCCAGGGTCCCATTGCTTGCATTGCACTCCAACAATTAAGAGTGCTCTCCAACCCATACCATTTGGAAAGAGAATTCCTGGATCCCATTTTCTTGTATGCATTATTCCAAACATCATGAGTGCATAATATATATCATCAAATTATATAACAACATAATAATAATGTACATCAAGGAGGTGCCTCACCAAGAAATCATGAAAGTGCTTATACCTCCTAGTGAGTAGACTACCATTTGCCAAGTACATACATGCTTCAAGTGACCAATAAAATCTACTCCAATTACATAGGTGAGTATCCCATGTCCTATAATGCTGCTCCAAAAGGAAGTGACATGCATCAAAATATTCAGCCATGTATTCTTTCATCCAAGAGGTGAATGAAGAATATCCACTCAACTTTGAATCAAATAGTGAGCAACAGAAACAAGGAGACTTCAAATGACTCAAATAAGTCTTACCCATACATCCATGAATGAGTGAATCATAAAGATATAAAAATGTATGTGGCTGGTAACAAAACTTTTCCACTATCATAATTCTATTCACCCTAGTGTTGGATTAAGTTCCTGCAACATCAAATGAACCAAGTGTTGAGCAATAAAAACCATGAGTCTTCAAGTGACTCAAATGCGTATCATAGGTGCATCCATGTAGATGTGCATCATCAGAAAGTAACAAGGAATGCTGCTTCAAATGTGAATAATAATGTGCTCCAAATGATATTTAATGTGCATCATCAATATAATCATCCATGTGCTATTTCATCCAATAAGTGAATGGAGAACCTCCACCAAAATCTGAACAAAATAAGGAGCAAGGAAAACATGAATAATTCAAGTGGCTCAAAGAAGTCTCATCAATACACTCATGAATATGTATATCATCATGTAAAATCAGAGGATGTTTCTTCCAATAATAATGTTCTTCAATCATATAATTCTTCACCCAAGTGTGGGATGAAGTTCCTCCAACTTCAAATAGACTAGGAAAGGTGCAAGGAAACTCATGAGTCTCCAAGTGACTCAAGTGAACATCATAGGTGCACATATGTAGATGTGTATAATCATAATGTAAACAAGTATGCTGCTGAAAATGTAAATAATATGGCGCTCTAATAATTCCATCATCAAAAGGATAAATATAATGTCCATGCTCTTCATGTGGCACCACCAAAACGAAACCCTTCACCCATACTTCATTAGGATGACTACTGCAAAATTTAGAACTATGGGATGTAGGAGAAAGAACCAACTCACCCAAATGATCAGTAAGTGAAAAAATGTCATAATTTGAAGGATCCATAGGGGTAGGATTTTGTAGCTCTTCAAGAGTGTGAAACCTTTTTCATAGATTGGTTCCAATGTAGAGGAATCATTCTCTTTTTTAAAAATTGCATACCCTTCATCAAGAGACAATTCAAGTTCCTCTTCCGCCACATCAAGTGTTTGGATCTATTCAAATTCATCTTCAAACACATAAAGTACATTCAAATTTACAAATTTCTCATGATCCACCATGTCATGAGAATCCTCCAAACAATCTACCATTTGACAATCTGAAACATAGGAGGAAAAACAAGTGTCTTGCAAAAGTTTCAAAAAGTTGCTAATTTTGAATTGTGAGCTTATGAATAACTTCATTATTCTTCAAGTAGGATTCATGTAACCATTCACTAGGCTCAATGAAATTTTTTATATAAAAAATAAAAGACATGAAATTACCTTTGATGTTGCATATTGCTCTTTGAATCTTCTCCATGTCTTCAAGGAAGGATGTCTCCTCCAAGGAAGTAGCTCTCCAACAAGAATTTGATACCAATTCTTGAGTGTCATGGAGTATGCTAAGGGCCTCTTGGATATTTTCATTCATATTTAAGGACCCTTCAATAAAATTAAGCTCTTGCAAATGAACCTCCTCATCTTCTTCCTTCTTGCTTGGACCAACTTCATGAAGCTCAAGTGGTGATGGGGAAGTTGATCTTGTTTCTTCTTCAACTGCTACAAGGTCTTCATTTTCATGTTTAATGAAATTTTGGGTTGCAAAAACATTTTTAATTATGATATCTATTTCACCAACATAGATTTGTGAGCACCCATCAGTAGGTACTCCTTCATAGTTCAAGCATCCATCAGTAGATGCTCTTTGGTCCATGTCCATAGTAGAATTTGTTTCAGAATGATATTCAATAGTTTCAAGGTGCTCTTCTTCCTTATCATGTGATGTTTACTCATATTTTCCAAATTCATTTGGGAGTGAATTTCTATTCTCTTCATGTACTGCTTCTCCTACTTCACCTATTTCAGAACTAGGTGTTTCATGGGTCTCCTCCTTTTGCTCCTTCAAGCAAGCTGATGCATTTTTCCCCTTGGTTTTCTTAAAATCAATATATTTTTCAGAACTTTCGATAGCAAAAAATTTGAATCATTTCATAATATTCTTGGTCATTTCTTCAAGGATAGTTTCCATGCTTTTTATTATCTCCTCTCCATCATATGAGGTTCTCTTTTCATGCCTAGTCATAGTTTCCAAAAAAACTACCTTCGTCTCCTACTTTTTTTTCCTCTTCAACAAAAGCACTTTTGGTTTCAATATATAATGGTGGTCCCTAAATTATTTTACTGATAAATATTAGAACACATCAGGTTCCAATATCATGCTCTGATACCACTGTAATGTACCCTTTTTGGAATTTTATTAAAATGCCCAATTTTCCAATTTTTTCACAATTTTGGCTCTTGACTAGTTTTAGTGTCTTGGTCTCCAAATCAGCCCAATTGCTCCCAAATATTCATAGAATGTGTATGACTGATATAATAACTTAATTATTATTTTCATGGATGTATTATGGTCCTCCAATCAGTTCTACAAGTCTATATCAATTTATGAATAAGATAGATGAATTTACTAGCAATTTTGGGGTTGAAATCCCTCCCGAGTAATTTCCGGAATGGCTTCCCAAACGTACATAAAATCACTCAAATTATCAAATTGAAGCAGTGGATGTGTATAATAAATTATTATATACTCATATTCATAACCAATCTAACTCCCATGGCTATTATCACTTCCTTCAATCAAATATAAAAGACTAGTTTTGGACCCTTGGAGAAATGAGATGTAGTTTGCCCCAAATGCTATGAAATTCGACCCAATGGCCACAAATTCTCAATTACATACCATTAAACCCATAATACAATTTAATTACAGTTAATTCATTCATAAATCATCAATGGTGCACACATATATTCGATTTCATCAATATTGCAAGAGTTTACAACAAGGTATTGGGGAAATGGCATTGTTTCTTCAATATTGGGCAATAATACATGAGATATCTTGGATTTTATACCTAATAGATTTATGAACTTAAATAAAAGATAATTTAAATCAGAATACAAAACACTTGATCAAGATAATCTCCCTCAAAGAGATGAATAGCTCACCAAGTGCGCCTCACTCCATAGAGCTGAAATGTGGTGAGAAAACTTGAGATGAATGGAAGAACAAGATGATATTGAGATTTCCATGAACTTCCTGTAGCTTGAAAATGAAAATAAGACTCCATTAAATATCCATGAAATTCCTAAGTGTCCTTTCCAAACACCAACTAGGATGGGAATATTTCAGCCTCGAAATTGGCTTAAGCAAGAAAACTAGTCATCCACTAGCTCTCACAATTCACAAATGACAATTTCACAAATGAGAAAAAGAATATTCTCATGGATGATCCCTATATTTTATAAACATTATTAGTCTTATAAGTTTCCAAATCCATACATAAACCAAATCCAAGTTAAATTGGTGTGGCTGCTCATGCTATGCCATGTGGCCTCTCTCTTCACCTTCCCTCTTCTCCCAAATTTGAGTAGGAGCCTCTTGTCCTTCTCCAACTCCAAAATTAGAACTATAAGATGCTCTATTCAGTCCTAACATGTAATTATGTCAATATTTCAGCCTTCAGATCTGACTTGTGTCATAACTATTATAGAATCTCCATCATTGGTGTCATAGATGTCATAAATGTAAGGCCCTGAATCTAGCCAAGTGTCCATGAAACTCCCATTTGGCTCTTCCTCTCCCATGTAAGTTACAATTAATCCAAAATTAGACCTATGAAGTATATGGACAAGTATATTAACCTCATAATCCACCCCAAACATTAGGGTTCCCATAGATTCGAAATTACAAGAGGATGATGCCATTTAAGATAGGAATTCTAGCTTGAGTGGGCCCCATAGTCTCCATGTGTCTCCATTATCCATAGCCATTTAAATTTTCTATTGTATTTATTTAATAAGATACATTATTAAATATTTATCCTCTTCTAATTTCTAAACATCATTTATTATCCCCTTATTCCAAATCTCAAATCTTCCACCCCCAACCTAGGAAACTAGTGATTTTCCTCCTTGGCAATTATTTGACTTTTAGCATCCCTTTGACAAATTTCATGAATATAGAAAATGTGATTTGGCCATTGTGACCCAATGCAAAATTTTGGACATTAAAGATGTGGCGCCATCACTTAATCAGAAGAAAAAGTATGTTAATGATAGATAATATAGGATTAAATTATTTGTTGGATCAACCTAACTTAAACGCAAGGCAAGCTAGGTGGCTAGCGTTCCTTAGCGAGTATGATTTCGAGATCCAACATATTAAGGGAAAATAAAATAAATTCATTGATGCTCTAAGTAGAAATTCAAGACTAAGTTTTGTAGCATCAATTAGCACTTATAAAATAGATATAGAAGAGCAACTAGAGGAAGGAGTAAAATTGGATGAAAATTATTAGAAACTACAAGCTAAAATAACAGAAAATTTAACTAAAAGTTAAGTACAGGGTATAGTCTAAATGAAAAAGGATTAATACTATAAAAAAACAGGTTGTATATACCTCATGTAGCTAAAATTAATATGTTCATTTTGAACGAAATTCATAAGACTCCTTACTCAAGACATCCTGGTTATCAGAAGACTATAACCATGTTACGAAAGGATTATTTTTGGCCAAACATGAAGAATGAACTGGAAGGATACATTGCCAAGTGTTTTGAATGTCAAAAATTTAAGACTGAACACCAGCATCTAGCCAGTTTACTATAGCCATTACCCATTCCTAGCTGGAAATGGGAAATAATCAGGGCATCTAGCCAGTTTACTACAGCCATTACCCATTCCTAGCTGGAAATGGGAAATAATCAGTCTTGATTTTATTACAGGTCTACCTAGAAATATGAATCTGAATGATTCGATAATGGTAATCATTGATAAACTTAGTAAAGAAGCTCATTTTATACTTGTAAAGACCACCTACAAGGCTGCTAATATTGCTGATATATTCATGAAACAAATATTTCATTTACATGGGATACCAAAAGTTATAATTTCATATAGAGACCCTAAGTTTACGGGAAATTTCTGGAATTCTTTATTTAAAGGCCTGAATACTACTTTAAATTTCAGTACCTCTTTTCATCCCTAGACAGATGGATAGACTGAAAGGGTGAATCAAGTGTTGGAATATATGCTAAGAATGTATGTCAGAGAACATCCAGGTAAATGGGAAGATTACTTACACTTGGTAGAGTTTTCTTATAACAATCACTACCAAGCTTCAGCAAGATATAGCCCATTTTAAATTTTTTTATGGAAGAAAGTGCAATACCCCCATCTCGTGGAGTAACCTAGTTAACAGGTTAGTACTAGGACCTGAACTACTAAAGGAGATGGATTTAATTGTAAAACAAGTGCAAGGTAACTTAAAAGTTGCGCAAGACAGACAGAAAAGTCAACTTAGATCTTAAACGAACTTAAAAAGAGTTCCAGGTGGGTGAACATGTTTTTATAAAGGTAAGGCCTAAAAAGAGTTCTTTAAAGTTAGGAAGTTGTGCTAAGTTGGCACCCTGATATTGTGGGCATTTTGAGATACTGTCCAGAATGGAACAGGTGGCATATCAACTAGCTTTACTGCCAAATTTGAAGGTTCATAATTTTTTTCATATCTCTGTATTAAAAAAATATGTACATGATGCTACTCATTTTATAAATTGGAATGATGTGTAGGTGGAACCCAAAGGATATTTTCTGGTGGAACTGGATTGTATCCTCAAAAGGAGTGAGATCTTGCTTTGGAAACGCACCACTGGGCAGGTTAAGGTGCAATGGAAGCACCTTAGTCTAGAAGAAGCCACCTGGGAATTGGAGAATCATATGCGGGAAGCATATCCAATTCAGTTCCAAGGAAACTCGAAGGACGATGAATAAAATAACATCGAGGACGATGTTATATTTAAGGGGGTGTGTATGTCACACACCCCAAATTGAAAAAACATTTTATGTTTTAGGAGACATTATATTTTAATTTTATTATAAATTTTGTAATTAATGACCAAGTGGGGTCAAGGATAATTGCATTTAATTGGTGAATATGTTATTATTAAATAAATGAAAGATGAGACAACAACTTAAGGAGTTTGTTAAATGAGTGTTTTACTAGCCACTTGGTGGAATAGGCTAAGTTGAGAGCAGATTGACACTTGGCAGCATCCTCAAACTACTTCTAGATGTTGCAGGGGTAAACTTCCCTATTTTTGTGGTCATGTTCCGCAAGAAAGTGGATTAAGAGCAAGTGGATCATTAATTGAAAACTGACCCAAAAGACCTAAGCATGTTGATAAAACTTCCCATTGAATTCAGCTAGGGATGCTCATTCTTTACTTGTGAAATTTCTAAGTGAAACTAGTGCACAAGAAATTTGATGGAGGGGACAAGCAGAAGTTTTTGAGTGAAAAGTGTTGAAGTTATGAACTAGTGCAGTTGATTTGAGCTAAGTTATTACTGCTACAGGCAGAAATATTACTGCTAATTTAATTTGTGGAGTTGCATAGGTTTCTAAACTAGTTCTCTCACCCAGTCCTTTCAACCAGTAGTAGATAGGCTCGGGGGTCCTAAGATTTGCAGTTCAACTATCTTTAGGAGTTGGTTGGGAGGAACGCTCTCCTTAATTTGTTGTCTCCTCTGCTATATTTCCAGGTTCTACATGTTATTTCTAATTTCTCTATGCAAGCTTTGGAACAAGAATGAATGGATTTTAGGAAATAATATATTTATATGTCTATTTTATCTGTAATTAAAATTACTTGGAGAAAATCTTTTATTGTTGAAATATAGATGAATTATGGATTAGAATGAATGATTAGGGTTAATTTCAAATTTACTGATGAATAAAACACCTAAATGTATTTTTCCACACCTTCAAGAAGGTAGTACTCTAGTACAGTAGGTGAGATTAAATTCTGATGGATAAATCAAATCGAGAATGTAGGATTATGTTATTTACTTTCTACATATTCCTTATAGGAATGTTCAAAAGTTTCCTTTAGTTAGAATATATCTGTTAAAAAGGTAAACAAGAACTATCATAAAGGAAGGTCTTTTAAAAACCAGTACACAGTTTGTGTAACTGTGTTCTTTTTAAAACAGTAATTAATTACTAGTTCTAAGCTTAGTTTATTATAAATAAACATAGTTATTAATTATTATAGGAACAGAAAAATAACATAAGCAAGAGTAACTAATAAACAGTAAAAGGAAGTATAGTAATCACTTAGGTTTTGCAATATCATCTCAGTAATTTTCATTAATACTGTAAGTAAACATCAAATAATAAACACATTATAGTTTAACTATAATAATGTAGGGTTTTAAATTTTTTTTTTTAAATACAAACCTAAATTAGGGAAACTATGAACTAACTTACTTTTTCTTCCTCACTCCAAAATTGGGCTTTTACAGTTTTACCCTCTTTCTCTTAAATCAAACTCTTCATTTTTACAACTACAATATCCATATTATAAATGCCCTGTATTAAATAAACATTACACAGAAACAGTATTAAACTGTTAATCAAGTATAAACTAAAATCAAATAAGTAATCCAAATCAATTTTATCAGCAGAGTAGAAATTTATTGAAATAAATAGAGTTATATTAATAACCTAAAAACGTAAATTAAAACTAATTTATGATATTAACATTCCGATCCAAGTCACGGGGTCGAACCCTACAGCCAAGAAGAATTTCACTTCTTCTACTATCATTTCTTAATCACAAAATCATATATTAATATTTAAATCAAATACAAATTTAATCAATATAAACACCTTAGAATCGAAGACCCTAATTTTTAAAAGATTGCAAAATGTATTAAAAACAAACTTAGGTTTTATTCAAAACAAATTTGTCTCTATCCTTTAACAGAGTTAACAACCCATTGTTCAAGCCATACGGCTATCATTTTCGTTTATCCTCTAAACACAGGTATTTAGCATTAAGGTACTTCAAAATTCCATTAATTTAAAACTTATACAAACTGAAATATCCAACGTGGAAAAACCCCACAGTCCAAGTCTGCCAATGATTCTTTTCAATCATGGTTCGGTGCCAAACACATGGCTCTCAACGCAGTAAATCTTTCAGAGTTAATCAAAATACATAATATTTCAAACCCTATCTTAAAACATATTTAATAACCAACTAAACAGAGTTACGGCCAAAGGCCTTTACAATTTTTTCTACAAAATAGTCTATGGCCATACGACCTTCACAACCACAACATGCTCAAAATCCAGCCACAGCTTAAGAGCTCAACACTCAGTGAGACCTTATCATCCAACCCCACACATAATCACAGAAGGAACCTCAACCAAGAACCGTGGCTTACCGGTTGGTAGAGTAGCATGGAGAACTTCCTCCTGAAGTAGTTTATGACACCCAGCTCCTAGTAACACCTATAGAAATATTGCATTGTAAAATAGAGAAATGTTAAGTCTTTATTTGAAATAAATCCCAGTATTAAGAAATAAAGTTTACAGCAAATGCAAAAAGAACAAATTGAATTTACCTGGAGAAATTTGATCCTCGGCTGTGCAGAGATCTCATTTGCATAGTATCTATGGCCAAGGAAATCTCATACCCTAGCAAACTAAGAGAAGCACGGTCAAGAAATCTCGACAAGGTAAGAAAGACACAATGAAAACTATTTTTCCAACCTCCCAACTATCAACGAAAAACCCCATGCAAGCGGTGAGTACAAAACCAGATACCACACTACTAGCAGATAAAGTTTTTAGCTTAGCTGTTATGAGGGGTTATAGCCACTCATAGAGCTAGCATATGAAAATCTAAGGCCATCACTCACAGAGGTGAACAATGGCGTAAATGGCCAGGAGACCATGAGCATGCGACACTCTCCACAACAGTAAAAGATAGGGTAAAATGTGATATTTTAGGGTTTTGGAGACTTTTATAGTGAAGTTGCCAAAGTCAAAACCCTAACCACTAACCAACAACCACGTGGAGCCCTCTATGATAATATGGGTTTTTCTCTATAGTCAGGAGTATGAAGTGGAACCTGCAAAAGATTTTCATATAACCATGTTAGTATTGAAGACTTATACAAACACCCCTTTTATGAGTTAGGGTTATGCAAAAAGGCTATTCATAATCCTATATTAGAACTTTGTTTAAAAGCTTATAAGTATAAGATTGCAAGTATAGAGATCTCTAGCATGATTCATGGGTAAGGGTATTATAGTTTTGATTTGTTTAATTAGGGTAAAATTATTATATAATATATGTTTGTGAGATTTAAGTCATGCAAAGGCTTGGGTTAGATAGGTTAATTAGGTAATGAACTCTTCATCCCTTAAAACAAGCAGTAATACTACATTATAATGATATAAGGTTTTTATTTTTGCATTTCCACCTGGTAAATACCTAATCAGTTAGTAGAACTGTTTTCTGCATTAAATCGTTAGTTCCATATATGTATGAATATCAATCCATTATACCCTATAATTATGCCTAGACTTAGGTTTTACTGGTTTATATAACATTTGAATGTATGATTGAGACAAATACATATGAATTACCATGATAACAAGTAATAATGTATCAAAATACCTAGTGTGCGAAATTATCTTTCTATAGAATTGTATATAGGACCTAATATGATAACAGAAAGATGAAAGTATGATGAACAAGTTATAGTAAAATCTAGTAGAAGAACATCTAGATTTATGTTGTGCTCGGATTTTCAAAATACTTACGCTTATAAGTAAATAAATAAAAAGTAAATATACAGTTTCGATGATACCTCATTTTTGCTCAAAGCTGTAAACTAAACAAATATACTAGCATTTTATTTATGCTAGTTGAGATAATTAATATCGATCCTAAAACTAGTTTACAAAACGTCTTACCTGTAAAAAGATCTGTACAAGAAGCATCACTTCACTGCATTAGCTAAAAATCTAAGTAATCGTCGGACATGAACTGAAGTTCCTTCATGCTTACAAACAATAAAACAAACTTTAGTACATAGTAAACAAACAGTTGTTTCAGCTCATGTTACTTCAAATTATCACTTGCTATATCAATCTTTAATACTGAATTATGAAAGCAAATAATTATGTTGATACACAAATTAATAAAGGAAGTAGTTTTAGTTCTAGTTTAGACCTTAGTATGTTAATTGTTAATAGTTAAATGTCCGTCTTAAGTGACGATTGAAAACATATATTGTTATAGGAAAAAATTTAATTTTTTATAAAAGTTTGGGAGTATTACAATACACCCACTATAACTCAAGCTCTGTAGGTGTAGTGGGTGCTCTGCTTCTTTCTTCTTGCACAAAAATCATGGTAACATGCATTTCCATGCATGTCGCCTCTGCTAGTGCACGCCGCTCCTCAATCGCTAGTTGAGATGGCTCGACTAAATCATGTGTCCTAAGAAAGGTCATGTTAGGGTGACCTACCAAAAGATCTGCCTCTTGTTGAGCTCCAGGCTCTCTCCTAGCCCCAGTACATGCATGACTGTGTCCCCCACGAGCACCATAGAAGCTCGAGGGTGTGTTGGTGTAATATGGGTGCATCCTCAAGACAAAATATGCATATATATGTTTTTCAAAGTATAGTGGAACCTGGTCATGGTGGGGAAACATGCCCCATGCTCCAATAAACCTGTCATAGACATAAGGCATTGCAACCTCTAACTTAATCTCCCTGATTTTAAGTGGTTGACTAGTGGGGAAGTCAGGAGGGATATCAAATAATGTTCCCTTCACATCATGGCTAGTTGTTGCATATCTCATTGCGGGCCATTTATCAGGACCCATCACTGTAGCCCTTCTTCTCTGACATGTAGTGTCCCAAAGAGAACGCAATGGTCCGATGGACCTATAGATATTCAGTAGATTATATACTGTCCCTAACATCATCCACATCGAACGTGATGCAAGAGAGTGGTATGAAATGGAGCAGACGTTGGACCGCAAACAGTCGCGCTAACTAGTAATGTCTTGCAGCATTATGCGTGTGATCTCATCCTCCCATGGTGCTTCCTCAGGAGGTTCAGGGCCCTATTGTGCAGCTGCAACACCTAAAAAATAGATGAAAACATAAATGTTAGTCAAAATACATACATCAACTATAGGTGAATTTGAAATCAATATAAATTAAAGGTATTGATAATTGAAAGAAAAATATATATGCATTTAATGTACCTGTCTCGTGGGGAACCTCCCCACTGAAACTAGCAATATCCTACTCATCGCTTTCATGCACAAAGCAGCTACCAAAGTGGTTGTCGCTCAGCTCCTAGTAGAAGCGTGTGTCGGTGTAGGATGCATGGGCGAACCTATGAAAATAAAGACATACAAGTTGATGATTAAATATACACATGTGAAATAGTTTAATTTTATGTAACTAACAACAAAGAGTACACCATGCGCAATTGTATACTTATGAGTCCTCTGCCAACCTTTGGGGCAAGGAATGGTCGTAGATCTGTGAGTACTCTGCCTTCGACGAACCGAAGAACCCCACTGTGGAGATGCATATACATGAAATAAGGCATAATAAATGCAAGCGGCATACAATATAAGATAAATGATAAATATGTCAATAGTAAAGATGTATAAGAGATAATTAAAATTTTATTAGAGAAGTAAAATAACAAAGTATAAATAATTCGATACTATTTCATACTATTTGGGGTTTCCTAATTTTTTCAATAATTTGATACTTCAGACCCTTTAACATAAATTAATGTTGGTCTAAATAAAAATTCATTTTAATCTATGGTCTAAAAAGGTTTTCTTTGGTATAGTGGTGAGCTATGGTTTAAAAAGGCTTTCTTTGGTCCAGTGGTGATAATGAAAGGGTTGATAGTTTGATAAAGCACAATTGATTCATCGAATTGATAAGAGAGATTCATTAAGAATTTGGTTGTTGTCTTTGATATGCATGTTAGTATAAAGGTATTGGTTCCCGATGCACATTATAGTGGCAAATATTTGGCACAAAAGTTGGGAAGTAATGTTGTGGTGTAAACAAACTAGTATTCTTTGTCGCACACTTGTGGTGTTGTGACCTACTTACATAAGCATAAATTTCAATCATATGATATGCATTACACAACATAGTGCACTGCAGTGACTCTTGTTGTAGACATAACGTATTGATGTAGTTGAGGAGATAAATAATTTGCAAGGAAGGCCAATAGTTAAGACAAATCATCTTCTAGAAGACTTTGAAATGTTTGTGTCCCGATGATAAATGACATATCATGAGATTGTGAATACTTGAAAAGTTGGTTACTTGGATATTTTGCTCAACTTCAAAAGCACTAAGATAGCGTTTATATATTAACGCAAATCTTGATGCATTTATATCTAATATTTTTATTTTTATTTTTAATATATCACTAAGAGAGAATTGTTAGTGTGTAGTGTTGGGAATGTTATATTCTTTGCATGAAAATCAACTAGAAAAGTTGATAGTCGACTAGTATAAGTCGATTGGAGTAGGAGGAAACATGCGGTGGATGTCTGGTCGATCGATCGATTGGAATAAGTTGTTTGTTCAAAGGAAAAGGAATGTTCGATGAGAAGTTGATAGAACGCCCAAAGCTGAATGATTAATACACCAAATTGACCCATTCAAGACGAGTGTAACATAATAACTGAAAGTCGTTAGCAAGTTATGGATTTTAATTAATGAGAAGTTGGTTGCATTGCATATATAAATAAGATGAAATGGTTGTGAAGCATTATCATGGCATGATGTAATGAAGTGTGATATGTGGTCTAGCAAGTCATGGTTCTAAACACCTATTTTTGAGTGTTTGATTAATATACAAGTGAAATCAAATTGATTTTTTGGTTTTCCTCGGGAGAGGGTTTTTATGTTTAATGCGTTGATGTGTTGTGTGCCATTGTCTTGTGTTTAATGTGTTTAACTATATGGGTAAATTTGAAAACCTGTTGTAATCAATATTTAGAACCAACATGTAGAAATCATGTCTATTATCGCATTTCTCTAGAGCTACAACAAGAAATGAACCTTCAGGTCCACATGTGTCACTTATGGTAGAAATTGTGTAGGTTACAAAAGAATTTACCAAGATATTTCCATCATTGTGTCCCATAAGGGATAAAAATTGAGAGGTAGGCAATGATCCTAGCATGAATTGTAGCATTCGCATGTGCAACTTTGGCTAATGGTATCTTTTCCCTCATAGTATATCTCACAAAAAATGAACTTAAGATGGGTGAACTTGCCAATTAATGAGTATTCCAAAACATGGAAACCAATCACATATTGTTCAAAACATTGAATGAATAGCATATGGTGATTGCAAGTTGTTGAATTAATTTTTAAGAAGCAGACTTGCTATTTTTTATGAATGCAATTAGGTTGATTAAAATTTTGTCTCAACAAATCCTATTCTCCAAGAAGAAGACATAGGCTCAATCCCTATGTGATTCTTGTATCTAGCAATAAATATTATTGGATAGGAGACCTGCACCTATAGAGTGTGGGATGAATGTAGAATATGGGGTGCAGTGAGCACTAAGGAAAAAACACACACTATGTACCATATTCATATACGCAAATTAACTAATCATATTAATTAATATCATATAATTTTACAATACATAAATTTCTAAATATTTAAAAATGTATAAATATATATTTATTTTAATTATAATATATATATATATATATATATATATATATCAAAATATTTAAATTAAAATATATGGGTTGTTTAGATAAATGCCTCCGCCAATTTAAGGTTCATGATTTTCTCTTGTCTAGGGTTTGGAATTTTCCCAATCTTTCGTGTATTCTCAGAGGATTGAAAAAAAAAATGGGAAACATTTATGCTTGCCTGGCACACATTTCAAAATTAAACCGGCAACATAAACGCTGTCGGTTGATAAAAATATTTATAAAAACTATAAATTTAATGTTTAAATTTAACAAATTTAAATTAAAATTTTATAAAACATTAATGATTTGTCTCGGGTGTAGGGTTGATTAATTGTCTCTATGGTTCATATAGATTTTGTTTACTTGGTGTCTTATGGATTTTTTTCAATCCTCCATGTATTCTCGGAGGATTGAAAAAATTTGGGCAGCATTTTTACTTGCCAGGCACACATTTCAAAATTAAACCGGCAACATAAACGCTACCAGTTGACAAAATATATATATAACAAACAAATTAAATTTTAAATAAATAACAAATTTAAATTACAATTTTATAAAAATTCAGAAGCATTTCTACGTGCCAACACACATTTCAAATATATTTAACAAAAAAAACTAACCTAAAAACATGTATAACAATGATTTTTTTTAATTTTAACCTTAAACTTTTAAACTTTTAAAAAAACGTAAAATTTGATTTAAATTTCAAAAAACTAGTTTAGGATGTTACCTCTCTGCTCTGACTCCATCGTGGTGAAAGGTAGGTTGTGGTTGGGTTTTTTGTGGCTCCACCTTTTTAGGTTTCGTTGAATATGCACCTCGATCAAGGGTTTAGAAGAAGCTAGATTGAGGGTTTAATAGAAGCTCGATCGAGGGTTTAATAAAACCTCGATCGAGCATTTGTTAAACCCTCGATCGAGGGTTTAAAAATTGCTCGATTGAGGTACATTTTTGTGTTTTTACCGAAAGTGCCTTGGAAAAAAGTGTCACACCCATATCCATGGATGCACCCCATATGTTTATTGACAACAATCACACTGGCAATGGGAGTTAAAACTTAAAAAAATAATATAATGGGGTTTTTATTCTGGTAATTTTTCATTTAACCCTACTGCGGTGTGATTAATAAAAATACACACCGGTGTTGTTTTGTAGCAAAAAACACCAAAGATAAAAATTAATATAATATGTGGTTTTTATGTACAATAACTAGTGTGATTTAGTTATATAAATGCACTATATGAAAATTTTTAAAAAAATCACTTATTGGTGTCTATAGTCGCGATGCCACATGATTTATGTTAGCACCAGTGCATCGCCGCCTTATATGGACCAAGGCATGTTCGATATACAAACGCACCAGTTAAAAACATCTTCTAAAACCTCCACCCACTCGCCTCTGCTAGTGACCTCCACTATAAATGTATATTTGGGCCCTTTTTAGAGGAGAATCTGCAAAAAGCTACCACTAGAGGCTCTTTTCCTATTTAGAATTTCTTTGACTTGTGTGATTGTCAACTTGTTTCTTCTAGAATAGTTCATAATATAGTTTGTGATTTTTCAATTCCAGCACTCTAATTTCTTCCTCACTCACCATTTATGTACGCATGATCATTTCATGTTCCAAGTCAATATTATTGCCAACAGAACCGAAGTTGTAATCTATGGGATTACATGAAGTTACTAGTAACATAGCATAACAAATATATCAAGTACAAGATCATGTATACATGAAGAGAAAGAAAGTATGAAAGTAATGGAGATGGCAATAACAAGTATTTTTTTATATCCTCATGTCATACTGTACAAAAGGGGATAATCATGATCATAAACTCGGGCTCACTAACCTATTTATATGGCTCATACAATTAGTTAGAAAGTTGTCACTGCATAGTTTCTTAGAAGTTGGCATAACTGATTGTTTTGGGTCATGAATTTGTCCCTATTTTCATCACCTATCGACATCTATTTCATCCATATTCTTCCTATTATTACTCATTTATCATTCCATTGTCCATCTATTTGTTGTAACTTCCTATAAAATACCATATTACTCACATTGATGATTTAGTGGTTAATAATGATCATTTTCTTTTATTTTTTATGAATTGGATACTATTATGCATAATTTTACAGATAATGGTTTGTGAAGTGAGTTTTCATATTAGCAACAACATCACCCATGGTTCAAGTCTCTAAAGTTGGCATGTTAGCACACATCAACATGGAAATTCACAACATGATTTCATTCCTAAGATTCATTATGTGGATTTGTGATATTTAATTCGTACACATGTCAAACATGGAAGACTCCAGCTCATGATCAAATGGACTCAACCAAAAACATGTGCTAGATAAGAACACATTGACTTGTGTTTCAATTTGCGGGAAGATGAAGAAGAATATATAAAATCTGGGACATGGGTTTTGTGTGTAACATCCTCAATTACTTGACATGAAAGCAAATATCCCAAAATAGCTATGGTTTGAGAGATACAAGAGGTTCTTCGAGAGGGTATTTCCCATATTTGCAGTTATGGTCGGTTTTCAGATTAGAAAATTTGTTGAAACAAATTCCAAGTTGGGGATTTCATTCCACATCCTCATCAATGTTTTTTATGTATAAATATGTAATCAATATCATGGAGAAGTGGAGAGAGAAGATCAAGAAATTTTATGTTTTAGAATTGTATCCAGACTCTGTTGTAATAATTTCATTATGTTAATACATGCTGATAGTTTCTTAATTCTAGATTTGTAGAACTTCATTGTGGAGATCCATCTCTGCTTAGTGGGACAAGGGCCCTCTTCCCTAAGCAAATGCTGGTAGTGTTGATTGTAAGTGTGTGAATTTTTTTATCATTTTATTCTTGCTTTCATTCATTGCTAGATTTATCGTTGTTTTTATTCAAGTTAATTTCTTTTGATAGATCGTTGGCCAACATACAATTTCTTTCATATTTATGCAATTAGATCTTTCTTCCTAAGAGTTGATTTTGTTTTTAGATTTACAATATGGTTTTATGAATAGGTTTAAGGTTTGATTTATTTTCAAGAAGGTGTGATCTAGTTTACAAAGAGCTTTGATTTCATACCAATAGATCAATAGTGTTAGGTAGAAATTGTGCTTGCATAGATATTGCATGATAGCTTTGAAATAAAAGACTTCCTTGGGTTGACAATTTATGTTCTAGGAGTTTTAGTTGTTTATTTAATTAGACAATTAATTTGCCCAACATTTTGGTGGCGTTGCCGAGGAATTTATCGATGGTGCAAAAGTAAATCTGACATTGTGTTGTAAATGCATGATTAAAGTAGAGAATGGTAGATATGTTCTTGATCCTGAGGTGCAGGGTGGTAAGACGTAGTGAAGAGCTACGCATCATTCGACAGACTGAAACAGGCTCGAACTCATAAAGGTCAGGGCATGTAGGTTGCATGATTTCTTTTCAATTAATTGAATTTTCTTTAAGTGTGGATTTTTTTTCCTTGAATTCAATTTTATTTTATTCTCAATTTTTGGTGTGTAAATCTTATCATTCCCCTTAGTGGTGTTGTAAGCACCACTCATTCTACTAAGAAGTTGACAAGAACATTCGAAGAAGGAGCCCCATAATAACACATGAAGAATCTAACGAAGAGATGGAAGGTAAGAAATATGAAGAAATTGTTACCTTTGAATTCCCCATCAAAAATCCAGGAGGAGAGATACAAATACAAAGCATTCCCCCATCTTCTTTACCAAAATTTCACGGTTTGGAAAACGAGGACTTTGATGCATTTTTATTTCAATTTGAAGTGCTTTGTAGAGCCTATGGTCATTGTGCCAATTATCAAAATTTGAATTTGTTTCCCCTTACTCTAAAAGGAACATCCCTCCCATGGTTCATGAGCCTCGGTGGGAATTGCATACAAACTTGGGAATACATGAAACATGTATTCTTGAAAAGGTACCAATATTATTGCAGGGTCAATGAAGACATCTTCAGATTGACACAAGGAGAATAAGAGAGTATGGAGGACTACATGGAACACTTTTAATACAACCTTCAAAGATCCAAACAAATACAACTAGGGAAAGAGACCTTGAAAACACTCATACTTAAAGGAATCCAAGATGAATCTTTAGAAATATTAAATATGATGGGAACGGGTGATGTATTTCAGTTAGCATATGATGATATTTGTGATTTATGTAGAATGAATTCAAGAGGAAACTTCAAGACCAGTAAGAATTAGAAGGAACCTTCCTCTCAATTTTTGAAATCTGTTGCAAAAACAAGAGTTATAAGAGCTTAAATCGGTAAATTATTTGAAAATTTTAATGTTGATATCAATGGTTCACTAAATTTACAATTAGATGTTTTGTAGGTTAAGGAAAGGCATGAGGAATTTGAAGAAACAGTTTTCCCTCAGTTCCAAAAGAAACAGCTTGCAATGGATTGTCCTTTGGACAGTCTCACAATTTGTGGCATATGTGACTTGAAGCATTCCATCTATTGTTTCCCCTCCTTACCCAGGATGAAAGAAACATATCAAATATATCTAGGAGTTGCAGAAAATTTATTACAACAACCATGGCAACAATGGCCTACATGTATAGTTCAAAACACTATCCCTCCATTTCTTTACTCTCATACTTGATCATTAAATACTCCTCCACCATGGTAGTTGTTGCAAACTCAATTTAACTCTTACCTACCTTATCCACAAGTTTGGAATGGCCTATCTTATGATCACATGGCCACTTTCCCTCGTGTTGCAACACAAATAGGTCCTTCAAGATCAGCCTCACAAACCAATCCTCTACACCAACCACATCTATCTTCTAATCAAACTCCTTGGTATCCAACACAATTTCCTATCCAATCCACCCCCACCTAACCATAACAAAGAAGTACAGTATGCTTACAGTGTTGAACTGTAAAAATTTTCTACACTTCCCCCTTGTTGTACCTCACCTACAGTGTAGCAAAAAGATTGTGCATGGTTGCAACAAGTCCACATAAGGCCTAAACAGATTATAGGTCCAATATTTGCAGATGGAGTTTCTTCTAGTCTGCATCAGCAAGAATACAAGATCAACAAGCCACACATAATATTTGATGAAGAACAAGTATTAGAACAAAAAACTGAAGGACTTCCAACATCATTGTCACCAGATTTGAATCTCTTATGCATGCAAGAAGATCAGTTTACTAAGGAACTTCATGGTGTAAAAACCATGAGAAACCAAGGGAATAAATACTATATTGCAGCTTGATTTCAATCTACCATTAGTCTGCAACATCATTCCATACTTCAGCAATTCTTGGCACCATAATTTCAAGGAAAGGTGATCTCTCATACCCTAACATTCATAAAGTTATATTTTTTTTGTTGGGAGTATGAGCATACTTGAGTCATTTCTTCGAAAGTGGCTCCATTGTAAGTTACCTTACACATGAGATGAATTTGATATTTCCAAGTAGTGTAGGACATTGTAAATATATAAAATAGTAAAGAGAACAATAAGTCTAGTTGTGAAAACCAGTTTACTGGCATCGATAGACATGAACTTTGCTTGAAGATCTGAGTGAGGTAAATTTATGGTTAAAAATGAAATCATTGGTAATATCCAATTCGATTTTTCAGTTGGATCTAGGATGCATAGATAGTATTATTATTTTTTTGATTAAGAACTCTTGGACACATGGTTCAGTAGGAGCCACCCATATTACTAATCTCTATTTTTTAGGAAGTTGGTAAGAGGAAGGAATCATTGGTGAATAAAAACTCCACGTGTAAAGCATCCAAACAATTATGGAAACCTTCAAGCTTGAAACTTTTGTGATCATCATGGTATGTGTTTAGTTTTAATTTCTATATAACACATCCATTAAAATACATAGGATTTATTTCAAACAATATATCATTTTTAAGGGTTGCAACACACTGTGTAAGACAATCTAGGCACTAAATGCTTGAAATTTTTTGTAGGGGTGTGTGTTCTATTTAAATTTATAGAATTAAAAACATTCACACCTATTCCGGTCACTTTTTGGGAGCCATATTTCATTTATTGGATTTTTGTGGCATTTTGGCTTAAAAGTTTTACTGAAACACAATCGGGATAGTCCATTTTGGGAGTGTCAGTGCCAGAAATTGTTCTCTGACTACTAGAAGAACAAGCCAACACAATATCAAATAAAAATAAAATAAAATTGGTTTTAAGGGTTTTGGTTTTTAGTTTTGGTTGAAAACTTCATCAATCAAGGAGGAAATAAACAAAAACAAGCTAATACAAAACTTAATCATGCAAGTTGGATAAACTAGGGATCAAACACATTCCAATAAACCACAAACATTACACATGAAACACTAATTTCATCCACAGGCTATAAGCATTTACATGAATAAACCTTTAAACAGAAAATAAAATTGTAGACTGAGCAATCAACCAGATTAGAAATGAAAAAGCATGACAAGTAAAAGGGATTATCAGTTTATATATAATAAATAACATTCATCCACTTACATAAGATTTATAAATGCTAGCTTAAGAAATCAAAGCTCCAAAAGCCTCTCCTTGAGTGAAAAATCCCACCACAAAAATGTATGTTTGTCTTTCGTTTATAAAGGTAAAGTAGTTTCATAACTACCTTCTAGGTCAAAATTTGAAATAGTTACATCAATTAGATACATGATAACTCAAAATATTTAAAGACAATTAACCCAAAAATAACAAATCAAATTTGGGGAAATTTGGCAAATTTCTGAAAATTTGGGTCTCAAAGACGCCTTCATATCTCTCCATCCTGGACACCTATGAAAAATATGAGAGAGGTTTTTGTGCATGATTCAGTTGTGGACAAAAACCTCTTTTTTTTCAATAATTCATTTTCATCACCTCGTAATATTCTCCCAATGATAATGACAAAAAAAAAGGAAAAACATACTTGCTACAGGAATCTCCTCATGAAAATATTTGACAAAGGACTCAAAAATGAGGGCTAGATTATATAGAAAATTTGGAATAAACTTTTATTATAATTTTTTGAAAGCTTAAAGATATACATATTAACTAATAAGCCCAAAAGACAAACCTTAAAACTAAATTAATGAAATAATTCAACCATTAAAAGCATTAAATCCAACAAAAATTACTGATTGTCAAAAGTTCTTAAAATTAACATAAAATGTAAAATCATTTTAAACCAACGGTTGAAAAATAGGACAAAAATAACAGATAAACTAAGAACAAGATCTAGTTATAACATCTTGCTCTTGCTGCGGGATGAAGTCCTCCTTGTGAGGCTTCAAGAACCTGTAGACATTGTGCCTTATTCATTGGGTGATGGAGTCATTTACCAAATCTCTGTAAATTTCTCAAACTCTGAACACATACCTCTAAAATAACAAAATACTGCTACAAACCAGCATACTGAAAAGAATCTACATGCTCATATAGCGACATTATTCTTCTATTTACTCCTACTTCTAATCGGAGCAAACAACCCAATCAAGTGTAATCATACTTCCAGTGAAGCCAAGAAACCATTTGACTGAGAATCATAATTCCATGCATGCTACTGTTTGAGAAAACCCACAAAAGATGTGATTTATGTAATAAAGAGTCTGTAGGCAGCTGATACTTATGACTGTAAATATGAAGTATGCCAAAAGCTGGAGCATTAGAAACCTTTGAAAAATACAACTCCATCCAAGAATCCACGGGATCATGAAATTTCCAATTTAAAACTTCAATGTCTTCATTATATTCATCATAAAGTGAAGCATTCTCTTCCTCTCCATGCTGTTCTTTTTAAACTTTGGATCAAGAATGGAAACCAAGGGCTCTTCAAACTGCTTCTCGACCTTTAAATAAAACCCTTGACCAAAACTTGAACAAATAAAATTCTGAAAGTGACCATAAGTCAAGAATGGCAGCTTATTTCTTATATCAATAGTAAGAGGTTGAAGAGCAGCAACTTCTTCTTCATAACATGATAATCTCATAGTAGGAACTAGGAAATTTCTACTATAATCCACTGAAAGTATATTGTCATCGAAAAATTCAGCAAACTGATATGAAGAATCAACACAAGCATCATTTATATCCTTGTTCATATCAAAATCTGAAAATGATGAAGAAAACTGTCTTAAATCTAAATGATACCTACATTCTTCTTCATGTTCATAAGCTTGTATATCTTCAACATGAGCCTAATCTCGAAGCATTTTGCAAGCTCAGATGTTCTACTCCACTCCTTTTGCATCCTCAAACAATTGTCTTAAAGATGATGATTTCCTTTCTAACAGGAAAAAGACAAGATCTGAATGTTGATCCATAACATAATATACCATAGCAAGTTTTTCCAAAGGTCTGATCTCCGTAGGCATACTGATATAAAAACTTTGAAACCTCTAATTAAATTTAGTAATTGGCTCATCATTCTCCCTTTTCAAACTATAAAATTCATAAATAAATTGATCATAAGATTTATTCTTACCTCAATACTTCAACAAGACATCATGTAACTCTTCCCAAGATATAATTGAATCAACTTTTAAATTTCTGAACCAAAACCCAACATCTCCAACAAAGGATTTCGAAAATAACCTCATGACAACATCCTCATGCATGATTTCAAAATTATCAATGAAATTATGAAAAGATTCTAAATGCTTCTCTATTGTAATATGGTCTTTTCCAGTAAAATGGGGAAGATATTCAACAAAGTAGCAAGGGTAAGGATGTAAGAGAGATGGAAGCCTAAGAGGTTTAAACATCTTCTGTCTGAGTCTAGACTGAAAATCTATGAGTTGAAAATAAGGCTTAACAAACTATTTGCAAGTTTCGGCAATGATGGTAGAAGGTAATGGATCAGCTTTATTCTCTACAAGATGACTAGAATAATCAGGTTCAAGAGATATGGGTATATGTATATCATCTTGCACATGTATTTCAAATGAAGGAATAGGATCAACATCAATAAAACAAGAAGTAGGCATAATTTCTTCTTCCAAAGAGGGATATGTACCTGAAGATTTATGATCATCGGAATAGACAAAACAAAAAATAATTATTTTGACATGTAATGGGAAAGACAAGAAATAACTGATGAATAAGAAAAAAACCTCATGGAGAAATGCAACAAGCTGATACCCAGTCTTTCCATTTGGCTTCTTCATTTTTCTATCAACAAAATTCTCCTTGTAGTGGAATCTTTAATCGTGGAGTCGCCAACAAATCTTTCTTCCATGGAGTCGCTGGTGAAAAATTGTAGTCTAAAAGATTTTCTGACTTTGTTCACCTCTCAAAATCAGATGAATAATGATATCCCAAGGAAGATATCCTTCATCTTCGTCCTTGGCAACGGCGCCAAAGATGTTAGTTCCAGAAATTGTTCTCAGACTACTAGAAGAACAAGCCAACACAATCCCAAATAAAAATAAAATAAAATTTGTTTTAAGGGTTTTGGTTTTTATTTTTGGTTGAAAACTTCATCAATCAAGGAGGAAAGAAACAAAAACAAGCTAATATAGAACTGAATCATGCAATTTGGATAAACTGGGGATTAAACACATTCCAATAAACCATAAACATTACACATGAAACACTAATTTCATCCACGAGCTATAAGCATTTACATGAATAAACCTTTAAACGGGAAATGAAATTGTAGACTGAGTAATCAACCAGATCAAAAATTAAAAAGCATGACAAGTAAAAGGGCTTATCATTTTATATATAATCAATAATAGTCATCCACTTACATAAGAGTTATAAATTCTATCGTGAGAAATCAAAGCTCCAAAAGCCTCTCCTTGAGTAAAAAATCCCACCACAAAACTGTATGTTTGTCTTCCTTTTGTCATTGCAAAGATAAATTAGTTCCATAACTACCTTCTAGGTCAAAATTTGAAATATTTACATCAATTAGTTACATGATAACTCAAAATATTTAAATACAATTAACCCAAAAATAACAAATCGAATTTGGGGAAATTTGGCAAATTTCTGAAAATTTGGGTCTCAAATACGCCTTCATATCTCTCCATCTTGGACACCTGTGCAAAACTTGAGAGAGATTTTTGTGCATAAGTCTGGTGTGGACAAAAACCTCTTTTGGTTTTCCATAATTCATTTCCATCACCTCATAATATGCTCCCAATGATAATGACAAAAACAGGAAAAACAGAGCTGCTACAGGAATCTCCTCATGAAAATATTTGACAAAGGACTCAAAAATGAGGGTTAGATTATAAATAAAACTTGAAATAAAATTTTATTATAAGTTTTTGAAAGCTTAAAGATATACATATTAACTAATAAGCCCAAAAGACAAACCACTAATTTAATGAAATAATTCAACCATTAAAAGCATTAAATCCAACAAAAATTACTAATTGTCAAAAGTTCTTAAAATTAACATAAAATGTAAAATCATTTTAAACCAACGGTTGAAAATTAGGACAAAAAGAATAGATAAACTAAGAACAAGATCTAGTTATAACAGGGAGACCAGAGGGAATTATTTTTAAAACCTGTTTCATTTCTAAGTATCACCTGGAATCTAGTTTTCAAACCAATTTGAATTTTCAATATTCAAAATCAAACGAAAAAGTTTTGGTCAAAATACTAACAGGGTGTCAAGCAGGCAGCTTAGGAACAGAGTCGGGACAATCACTTTTTGGATGCCTTATTAGATATATCTTGAAAACCTGTTTCATTTGTATATTCCCCTATGGATATAGTTTACAATTCAATTTGAATCACTCAATTTTGATATCTTACGAAGATTTTATGACCAAAATACTGACTGCATATCACAAATCAACACTTTTAAAATTGGGTTTCCTAGACTGTTCATTCGCCTATTTGACCCATGCATTGGATTAAAAAACTACTTCTATTAGGGATCCCTACATGAATCTAATTTCACATCCAATTGTAATCACATCAATCCATCATCAAACGAAAAAGTTATTTAGAAAACTGTGATTGTTGGTCTATACCGAAATTCGAAAAACATCGTGTCCTACAAGTTGTTACTAACCAATTTTGACATATCATCTCATGGAATTTTTAAAACCTTTTTCTAATGGAGATATACCTATAAATTTACCTTGATTTATATTTTTAATCACTCAAATCGGACAAGGAACGAAGAATTATAATCAAAACACTGCTATTGATTCTAATTGGCCATCACTCTCATGCAGGTATAAATTGAATTTTCTACATTCATTTTGGGTCTGCTTTATAAGTAATTGTTTTTTTTTTTCATAATTATTGGATTAAGAGAGAGTGATCACCTCTCTTCTTCCACTATCTCATGTTTTACTGCAGGAAAGTGCTAGTTTTTTGCGGGTCCTCGAATGATAGAAGGTTAATATATGCATGACTGAGTTTTGAAGACTTTTTCTCAATTTGCAAATGGATTGAGCAAATAAAATGGAGATATTTATGTGTAAGCCATACAAATTCCAATGTTCCCAAAGTCAAGTCCCATTGTTACATGCCAAGAATCCTTTTAATACAACATTATGCTCATCATCCTCATTCACCAACACCATGATATGCCTATACATTTCCTTCTTTGCTCTACCATTCCATTCATTCCATTACTTTCTACTCCATTTCATCACTTCCATACTTTCCACTCCATTCACTACTCACCCATGAATAAAGTCTTTCATAGTTCCCTGGGATCTGCATACATAAATAATTGATCTCATTGTTGTTAATCATGGGGATTCATCAATGATTCTTGATTTAAAAACCTTTCAGTTGACTCGACTCCATCAAATCCATTCGTACATGTCAAGATGCACTAAGGTACTTTAGATCAAAGGGGAGTTTCTTCTTATTGGTTAACACCATACATTAATGGTCGGTAATCCAACAATTTCTTTCCATGCTCCACTTCAGCACATACATTCGCATGGTAAAGAATTGTACCTCAGTTTGGTAGTGGTTGAACATTATATGATCTCATGGTTTCAACAGTGACTTGCAGCATCATTTGTTCCAACAGTTGTGTAGTTCTTTTCCATTTTCTTCCAACAGTTAGCAACCTTAGATGCAACCATCACAAAGAATTTCAGATCAAAGTCAACCTCATTTAGTTTTAGCTCTCATATACATCTGTCTGAACAGAAGATCTACCTACATTGCTCCAACATCAATACATTCATGTCAACCAAGGATTCCATGGAGGTAAAATAGCATGAGTTTTTTATTTATTAAATATTTAGGAAACAACCATGAATAACCATTGAGCATTATCCATTTCCACTTCTTTACCACTGGTTATTTTTCCTTCATCATTCCAATCCATGAAACCCAATTCAAGTCCTTCCCTACATCTCCTATGTCCAAGCATGAGAAAATGTTTTGTTGCTTCCACACAAGAACCAACAATCGGAATAAAAGGCATTGTTGTTGCTTCATGAGAACCTACAGTGGAAGAAGTATATGCTTCCATACAACAAAGAATACATTTAGAGGTGTGAGTTTCATGGTTCGTTGATGCATACGTTGGTTTATAACTGTTGTCATGTGCACTTCATAACGATGATAAATGTTTTGGTCCTTACATACTTGATGTTGTGATTCTTCATGAAAAATAAGTCTTGTTGTCATGAAATATAAACCAACCTTTGAGGTAACATGCCTCTATTTACACAGTAGTAAAACAAGATGTTTTGAGATCTGAAATCCCATTATTACAAGGTTGTAATCCACATACATCAAAATGAGATTATTGAAGGATATATCATATGGTGTGTGGGTTGTCAATTGTTTTATACATATGGTCAAGAATTTGATGGTAAAACTAAAACATCGAGCATTCATAATTCTTCCATTCAAAGCTTGGTATGATTACTTGTTGTCTAAAGCATTTTAAGAGCTTCCAAAGATAAATCTTGAGCATTCCTGTAGCAATATCTTAGGCAATTTTTGAGTGCAAATCAGGGTCATCTTGTACATTCAAGCATGAGGATGAACGAGTCTAATGCATACATGGATGTCAAATCGCGTATGGTACATGAATGGATATGATGGTTGTTTTTTTTACTAACATATTTGGATTGATTATTTGAGAAACAACTTATCCTCATAATGGTTTAATTCAGCTTTCTTTATTAGTTCACAAGATATGAGACTTACTCTCATATAAACCAAGGATTTCAATGTCACCATGGGACTATGAGTATGACTGATCAAACATTACTTCAACATTGTAAACTAACCTTCTCATACTCAGCAAACAAATATGAACTATGGAGAAACGAACTAGCTCCCAAGGATGGAAAGGTTTGTGGTAATTAATTTGAATATTCTTGTTATGTTGCATATGTTGATTTGTATCTTCTAAGGTCAAGATGACATTTGGTGGTTTGACTTATAGTTCCTATGACATAGAGTATTCCAATATTTCCCACTTTAAATTGATTCTTTGTGTTGAGTTTGGAATTGATAAGAACATAGTAGCATAAAATCTATTTTCAAAGAGTTTTTGCCTTCCCAGCTTGGATTTTCTAAATTCATACAACAATCTTCACAAAATAAGTTACAAGAGGTTGGAGATAAGAGGGGTCTAGTACATCATGTTCAATTTGACGGAGATGGTTATTTCCATATGAGCTGACAACTCTTCTTTTCCATGAGGACATGGAAATTATTCAATTTGGGGGAGGAATTATTGTGCACAATGGTTTGTTTTATTCGTTTCCATGCATGTCATTTTTCTCATGCAAATTTGTTCTATATAAAATGTGGAAAATGATTCAAGCGTATCTTCCAAACCATGAACTGGATTTTCATGAAACTTGGACGGAGAATGCATAACATCATGAAGAAAAATATGGTAAGTCTCAGCTCAATCCAATGCACGGTTTTCAAGAAAATGATTGTCATCATCTACAACCATTTTGTCTATATCTTGGTATTCATGCATCAGATGGATTCAATTTTTGGCATGAAGAAGCATTGTGGTAAGAGGAATATAATCACCAAGCTTCAAGAAAAGATGTTGTATGGTTTTCAAGAAAATGATCATCATCATCTACAGCCAATTTGCATTTTTCTCAAAATCCATGATGTGGGTATCTTTTATTTTTGGTATGGAGATGCATTGGACTAGTAAAAACTTGCCTGCAAAATTTTAGCCAAACTCAGTTGCTTATTTGGGAGAAATTAGTTTATGAAGTTCATTGTTATAAATGGTTGAAACTCAGCTAAATTTTCCACTAAATTTTACACTAAATGGCTGAAACTACGCTAAATTTTCCGCTAAATGGATGAAACTCCGCTAAATTATCTGCTAAATGGTTGAAATTTCGCTAAATTTTTCGCTAAATTCTCTGCTAAATTTTTCGTTAAATGGTTGAAACTCTGCTAAATGGATGAAACTCCTCTAAATTTCTTCACTAAATTTTTCGCTAATTGCTGAAACTCCACCAGAATTGCTAGAAATCACTTGAGGGATACTTTTGAAGGAGAAATACAACAACTGTTATTTCAAGAAGTTTCAAGTATTATTTGGAAAGAAACATCATATTTTGTTAACATCATCAGTGCGAAATTAGAGTGGGTTTGGTCACTATGCATGGTAAAATGAAAACAATTGAATGAGTCTTCCTAGTTTGGATTCTACATGGGTATTGGGTTGCGTGAGGGCATGAAATAAGTTCAACTTGGGAAGATGTTGGGTCACATATTTGTCCCTATTTTCATCACCTATTGACATATATTTCATCCATCTTCTTCTTATTATTACCCATTTATCATTCCATTGTCCATCTATTTGTTGTAACTTCCTGCAAAATACCATATTACTCCCATTGATGCTTTAGTGGTTAATAATTATTATTTTCCTTTATTTTGGATGAATTGAATACTATTATGCATAATTTTGTTGATGATGGTTTGTGAAGTGATTTTTCATATTAGCAGCAGCATTATCCATGGTTCAAGTCTCTAAAGTTGGCATGCTAGCACATGTCCACATGGAAATTCACAACATGATTTCATTCCTAATATTGATTATGTTGATTTATGATATTGAATTTGTACACATGTCCAACATGGAAGTCTCCAGCTCATGATCAAGCGACCTCAACCAAAAATGTTTTTTAGATAATAACACATTGATTTGTGTTTCAATTTGCGGGCAGATGTAGAAGAATCTCTAAAATTCAAGACATGAGTTTTATGTGTAACAGCCTCAATTACTTGACTCATGAGAAAATATCCCAAAGAAGATACGGTTTGAGAGATACGAGTGGTTCTTAGAGAGGGTATGTCCTAGATTTACAGTTATGGCCATTTTTCAAATTAGAAAATTTGTTGAAACATATTCCAAGTTGGGAATTAGGCTATTCATCCTCATGAATGATTTTTATGTATAAATATGTAATAAATATCATGGAGAAGGGGATAGAGGAGAGAAATCAATTTTATGTTGTATAATTTGATCCATACTCTGTTGTAATAATTTCCCAATTTTATGTTGTATAATTTGATCCATAATCTGTTGTAATAATTTCATTCTGATAATACATGCTGGCATTTTCTTAATTCTAGAGTTGTAGACCTTCATTTTGGAGATCTAGCTCTGCTCAGTGGGGCAAGGGCCCTCTTCCCTAAGCATATGATGGTAGTATTGATTGTAAGTGTGTGAATTTTTTTATCATTTCATTCTTTCTTTCATTCATTGTTAGATTTATTGTTGTTGTCATTCAAGTAAATTTCTTTTGATAGATCATTGGCCAACATAACATTTCTTTCAGATTTGTGTAATTAGATCTTTCTTCGTAAGAGTTGATTTTGTTTTTAGATTTACAGTATGGTTTTATGAATAGGTTTTAGGTTATATTTATCTTCAAGAAGGTGTGATCTAGTTTACAAAGAGTTTTGATTTCATACCAATAGATCAACAGTGTCAGGTAGAAATTGTGCTTGCATAGATATTGCACAATAACTTTGAAATAAAAGACTTCCTCGGGTTGACAATTTATGTTCTGGGAGTTCGAGTTGTTTATTTAATTAGACAATTAATTTACCCAACTAACTCAAGTAGCCTAGACCGACTAGTCAACGATTGATTGGGAGGACCTAGTCGACACGTCGACTAAGATCCTCCAACAATTCATCATTTTTCAATTTAGTAGAAAATTATACAACAAAAACATTATGTTTTATAATCATCCAACATAATCATTTGAAGAGGACAAAAATCTAATTCAAACGAAAATTGGAGATGAAAATATTTGCATTTACTTCATTTATGGGAATATGCATTAAATTTGAAACAAAGAGCTATATGTGTTAGTGCAGCGTGGTCATAGTTGAAAATGTGAAATATTCCATCAATGTAAATCATGAGGCATTTATATGGGATATTTCTATCATTTAGTGGCGTGGGGATGTTGATTCCTTATATTTTTAAAGATCCAATAAACCAAATTGGTCTTAGTGGGCATTAATAACCATCGTCCTATCAATATTATTTTTAAATAAAATTTAANTGGGTATGTTGATTCCTTATATTTTTAAAGATCCAATAAACCAAATTGGTCTTAGTGGGCATTAATAACCATCGTCCTATCAATATTATTTTTAAATAAAATTTAATTTAATATTGTTTTGAATTTGGTGTTCAACCACAAAGACAATATACTAAAACCTTATTTTTGAAATTTCACTATATGTCTCTACAATTTGTTTTTGTTAATTAAAATTTATTTGTAATACCACAATTAATTATTTATTTAAAATTTTATGGTTTGTATTCATTGTTTACTCTCCATTCACATCTTTGTAATATGGATTGATATGGAGACCTAATTTTATTTTCCCTTCATATGTTGTTTGAAGGGATTGAAGTATTTCACATCTCTATGCCATGAAATGATAAGCATCCTCAATTTTATTTTCCATTCATCCATTGTTTATTATTAATAGGTATTGAAGATTGCTTATGCATATTTTATAAACACATTTTGGAGAAGACTTGAGTTAAAATGGATTGTCACCTATAACTTTTATGTTGTGACATAATTGTTTGTTTAATGTGAGATATGAAATTAGGAATACAAGTACCGATAACACATATTCATAATCACTATGAAGTACATTTCTAATGCACCTTAAAAGTTGCTAGAATAAATAGAGTACTATAGATGGATTAAGTAGATACAAGTTGTATATTCTCTAAATGAATGAAGGAAAATGTTTGTCCTCTAAATGAACAAAGGAAATGACCATAATTTCATATCATACTTGCTTAATTTTGTTATAATTTTAGATGTCAAATTCGGGTGGAATGATCTCCTAAATTTTGTTGTGTAAGTTCCATCGTCCTAGTAGAAGAAAGAAATTTATTTTGATATATATTTCTCTTAGAGTCCAAGGAGAACTTAGTAGAGAATTTTTTTATAATTTGTCAGAAACATAGCGACTCAGTGTAATTCATATTATTGACAAGTTACGAAGAAATTGATTCATATAGTTAGAAAATTCTAAACCAAAACAATAAATACCTTACCTTAAGGGAAAAAAAAGTAAATTGAGTCATCACTTACACTTAATGCAATTTATAGGTTATAATTATTGTATTTATTAGTAAAATGAGTGATATTATACAAAATTTCACGGTCGAGTCACATTTCTCCTTCATTATACGAATTACTATTTTAATTCATTATATTTTTCTAGGGCATCCCTTTGCACCATTAGGGATGATTGCCAATAATATTTTAGTGGAAAAAATATTGTCCGCACTTTGAAAACATGGACAAATCAATACTTCATACATAAATTAAAAAAAGTACACTTTATCTTAACAATCATACTCCGTACAACTCTCTGAAATGGAATGTAAAAGGTAATTGGGGCTAGTTACATTGCAAAAAGGGAGGACCTACTTTTGAATGCAATATATTTTTGTTTGTTATTTTTCCCTTGTATTTGTTTTATCAATATTACATTGTCATGGTTAGGAACATATATTTTACTAGGATAGTTGTGTTTCCCTCAAAACACATATATACTGCTAATATTCATGGACCCATGGTTGGATGATGGAGCTAGCTACATTGATCTTCTACATTTTCACAAGCTACAAATTTAGATCTCAGATACTCAACCCTTATTTCATAATGGATGAGGAGGAGGAGGAAAACTATTGGTGAAGGAGCACTTGAAAATTATGAGTTTGAGTTATAATGTGAGTTTTACCCACATACAAAAAAAAATTAATTAATAAAAATGATTAAATATACACCCAAAAGGAACACCTAATAAGACAATTCTCACATTTTTGTGTGTATGTGTGCTTTGTGTGGTTGTGTATAGATTTTGAGGCATATTTACCCCTTAGGATTTTTTTTCTTGGAAAGATCTCAAGAAAGCAAAAGAAAATTTATTTCATCTCACCCATTCATATCATTCCATCTTAATCATCCATATATAATAAAAATATTTACAACATGTTCATGCCATGCATCTCTCCTAACCATATTCAACATAGGCACCACCATTTTGTTTACCATCGATACCCTACTAAAGATGGAAGGTTTTGGTTTTGATTGGAAGGAACAACCCCCAGCATATGTGTAAGCTTAATGTGAACTAAATTATGTGGCTTAAAATACCACAGAGAATGATGAGTATCTCGGACCTTCTGACTACTTTTAGTGTAAGTAGCCACATCTTTTGAACTTTATTCATAAAAATACTCAGATATAAGGAGTATGTTTAGTATTCATATAACTTGTGTAGCTATGTTTTTTGAACTTTACTCAAAGGCATAGAGAAAAAGAGAATTTGATAGAATAGAAATAACTTTATTCATATTTATGTCGAAGATATTTTTCTCATGAGGTCGAGTATCTCGCTACTATATACAAAATCATTGTCCCTCCAACGAATAGAAAATCGACACATGTATAGATCGTTTTGTAGAATAAATTTGAGTCTATCGAGCCCATGTCCTTGCTGAATCCCTATTATTCCAAACCATCATAAGACTTAAGAGTATTATATACCTCTTGCTGGTAAGATTTTATATGAGGTCATGCATTCAACTCTGGTATGTGTCTTTGTTTTCTTCCTTGAACCAATTCTCTATGCACTTAGTTTCCCCATGAATCCCTACTACATCTCTTCCGGACACCCTCCACTCTACATCACCACCAAGGGTTTTAGTAAGGATGACATGCTCGACATTGGGGGTTTCAGTAGGGTTTACAAGGCATTTTTTTCCCAACGATGGCTTGATCGTTGCANTCCGGACCCCCTCCACTCTACATCACCACCAAGGGTTTTAGTAAGGATGACATGCTCGACATTGGGGGTTTCAGTAGGGTTTACAAGGCATTTTTTTCCCAACGATGGCTTGATCGTTGCAGTGAAAAGAATTTTCGAGAATGGTGATTGCAATATCCTGGAGAAGACCTTTGAGGAAAAACTATAAGTTGTACGGAAGCTACAACATAGGAATTTGGAGGAGAAACCATGCCTAGTGCAAGTGTTGTATTATCCAATCTACACCTTTCTATACAAAGTATAGGATTGATATACATATAGTGATTGTTAGGGATCTTCATTTCCTTCACACAAGAGCATAGCAAAGAATCATTCAGTATGATGTAAATACAATGAGCATTTGGTGGATGAGAATTATTTGGCCAAAGTGGTATATTGTAGTCTTTCAAATACTAGACCTACTATGGACAAAACCCATGTTAGTATTGTAGTCAAAGGTAGATATGGGTATCATGTATTACTTTTTTGGGTATGTAGAGGAAATTCTATGATAATATATGATTGTTTCTATGCACTCTATAGAGGAAAGCTGATTCCTTCCCTTCCAGTAATACAGGTATCAATATTCTTCCCCTAAAACCAAAAGTATGTAGAAACTTTGAACACCTCGTAAAATATTTTTGGAAATGTGTTTATTGGTGAATCCATTTTTTGGATAGGTACAAAGAAAACAACCCCCTGAAATCCTCCACCTCCCTTTCAGGAATTTTAGTAGTAAACTAAATAATATAAACCTATTGTCTCACCTCACCTCATACAAGCTACTTCCTTGCTTTTTTTGTGGATCTTATGCCACACTTCATATGAAATACTCTCTTTGTGGAATTGATCCCACAATTTGATTACATTTAAGGGAGTCATAGAATTATCATTCCATAAATAAGAAATGTCCATTCCATGCAGAACTCTATAGATGTTCTTGGCTTCAATATTCCATTTTTCAAGCTCCTGGGAAAAATGAGCTTTAGAACTGTTATGAAAAATCTTTGTACTCCTCTTGTTTGAGCATTGGATCCATTTCAATGTAGTCATCTTGGTTTATGTGGCCCACATTTTAGGTCCCTTTCATGTTTATCCCATTTATTTTCCTTTAATGCACTATGTTATTGTATCGATATGTGACCATTCAACCCCATATGTAGTTATAAGATACTTAGAGAAATATCCTATTATTTATGTTACTTAAAATCTAGTTCACCAATGTGTTGATGAGAAAAACCTAAAGTTGTGTAATAGGGAGCCTAACATGAACAAGCATGTCCACTTTTAGATTGGGGTACATTAGATCAAATTCACTTTTATCGAAAGTTATTTTTTAACAACTCAGTCTATATAATAATTGGAAACTTTTTAAATTGAAAACTTATTAAGGACTTAAATGTATCTACTTAGATTGAAAGTTAAAATGATGTTGAGTGGTTCAATAAATAATATCAATTTTCATTAAACCAATTTTCAAAACTTTATTTTGTTTTACAACTACAAAAACTTTCTTGATAACTTGGTGTCTCGGAAACTGTTTGTAGATATAGAAATATTGGTTTTTAATGCAATCAATTTGGTGAACAAGAACTTGGAAATAATTCATAGATTACAAAAGTGGCATGCACTCGATTTAAAGCATAGTTTCCCATATTTGACAAGGTATCCATAGTTTGTTTTATTACCTCCTATAGCTTCTCTTGTTATGCTACATAATTCATTTAAAATTAACCATTCCATATCATTGCTTCATTGGATCCTTGTTTTTAAGTGGTAGATTTGTGTTATAGGTTGAAGTTAATTCTATTAATGCCGATCATATCTACAAGTTATTGAAGTCAGTCAAAGGTGGGATTTTTAGCGATGGAATAAAGTGGAACTTCATGGTGGACAAAGATGGGAATGTTATAGAACGATATGTATCCATCATGTCTCCATTGAGTATTAATGTCTTGGGAAAACACTCTTTATCAGTTCCATATAGCATCTATGCAGATATACTTTCTATGATTGGCTCACTATTTATTCATTATGCATACAAAATTCTTTGAGATTGAAAGGGATTTTTAGTAAGAAATTCTAGTGTAGCAGTGGGATGAAAATTTGAAAGTATTTGATGAAATTTTTAGTTTCATTTTTGCATAAAGATGTCAAGAAGTTGTTAGGAATTGCTTGATTCTTTAAAGCAAAAGTATAGTATACCATTTAAGTTGGTAAAGTAGAATAAGCAGCAAAAATTTAGCAAGACAGTGTTCTAGTATTGCACAAGATTGAAGCAAACACGATTAGTGGTATGTCTGTTGGTAAAATATAATAAGCAACACTAATTTAGAAAGACAATGTTCTAGTTGTTGCACAATATTGAAACAGTCATTGTTAGCAGTTTAGCAATTGATTAAACTACATATTGTATTGCACACATACAATGTATTATTTGTCATATTTTAGATGTTTTCATATGCATCATAATAATGAGTATATTTTTAATGCAATTTTAACTTCTTGAACTCTTATTGAATGAAGGTGATGGATATGTATCTTCTATATTAGTAACTTCTTGAAATCATATTGAAATTTTGTTAAGTTATAATCTTATAAGATTAACTCAAGACATTACTTCATTGGTTTCTCTGATGATGAATTTCTATATGGTCAACATATAAGTCTTCTATATTTTTTATGAACTCTTTTGGAATGGAACAGGATGTGGATATGTAGACACTATATTTTGGAAACCTGTAAATCATGGAAAACTCAATGGGATATTTTGGTATGATGATATTTTTTATAGACCTTAGAAAATCTTCCAAAAATGGACCTTGGAATATAATTTCATTTAATCCTTTAATTGTAGGGATAAGGTGGAAATACTTACTAAACATGAAATATTAAAAATATGCATAATATATTCTACATTATCATATGTTTTCAATATATAAAAATAATTTCCACACTATTATTACTTAGCATATAATGCAAGTATGTCGAGGAACTTAAGTATTTATTAGCATATAATGCAAGTATGTCGAGGAACTTAAGTATTTATTAGCATATAATGCGAGTATGTGGAGGAACTTAATATTTATGCCTAAGATATATCAAAGTATTTGTCATTTTTCCTTTCCAAGCAAGAAACAGTCCATTGTTTTAAAAAAAATAGAACAATTACATCAAAGTAGTCATTATTTTTCCTTTCCAATCAAGAAACCATCCTTAAAATAAGATTAAAATTCCAATGAAGGAATATTGGGTGTCTAGCTTAGCATTTCCAACATATTATAAAGCAAGAATATCAAGTTAGTTATCAAAAGTAATGTCTTGGTGTTAACCCTTCATTATGATTGGATTAATTATTGCATGTGGTGTAAGGATGTGGTTATTAGATGGATGCCAATCTAGGTGGGTTAAGTGATAATGACCTTATTGCCAAAATTTAAAAAGCATGTGAATATCCATTGTGTGGAGATTAAGGAAAAAACTACGAAAAAACATGAATAGTGAATGTTTGTGAGGCTTGAGTGGTCGGTTATGATTATGGTGTGGATGTTATTTTCCAAATACCAACATGTTGATATTACCATGATGTGTTTAAATGTAATATCCAAAAAAAATGTTAGGAAAAAAAAAGCAAAAAGGTGCTAGCATGTCACAAAAGAAGATGAAATCCCAAGGATAGTATTATAATAATTGTGTGACTTGAACTTTGGAGAAGTATTTCCCTTTTTTCCATGCTCCTTTAAAATATTTTGTTAGCACTTGTGCTAAATTTTGAGGATTTTTACAAAGGGATCCAATGAAAATGAGGGGTAAGGGAAAAAATTCTCCATGTCCCATGAAATTGAAGGATATTGATGGGGTTCTACATGTTCTAAGGAGTTTATTCATTGCTTTGAAGTGAAAAATTATTGAAAATACTGCGTTTTATCCTTATAAATAATCCTAAATAAGAAAAAACTAATCAAAGCGAAAAGATGACAACAAATGGACGGTCGGGATGTACAGTGGAGAAAATCAAATCCCCAAAATTGTTTCCGCCAAGCAAAAATTGGGAGCGGAAAGCGGAAATGGAAAAATTTAGTTTTAAGATTTGTAAATTCGCCTTCCACTTTCCACAATCCAAGATCTAGCGGCTAAGGATTACTTCTGCATAAATTAGCTTTCTAGAAAAGGGCGGCACCAAAAAGGAGGAAGCAGAAAGGCGAGAGCTAAAAAGGAAGAATCATAGTTCCAAAAGTTGAAGAATCCCCATTCTATTTTTCGCTAAAGGAAGAAGCAGAAGGGAAAAAGAGGAAATGAGGAAGTGGAAAAGGAAGAATCGCGATCATAAAATTTGATGAGCCCACTTTCCGTGATCCACAGGATCGACGGTCCAGAAGGTTCCTATGGAAGATCAACAGCCAGGAAGAGAACGGAAAGGAGAAAAGTGGAAACATGAGAAATTTGGTCGTGAAAAGTAGAGATCCCGCTTTCCACTTTTCGACAGCCTGTAACTTGATCTCAAATCAACAATTAGGAAAATTTCCACCTAAGATCGATGGTGCGGAAAGGAGAAACATATGCACAAGGTAAGGAGATCTCTCGATGTGCGACATTGGGTGGACCCCACAGTTTTCATTGAATCGGCTAAAAGGTAGAATCAGATCTACAATGGAAAAAAATTCCACTATCAGAACTTGCACAAACCGAATAACTTTCCAGATCTACGAAATTGTTTTAAAGGCATGCATGTTTCAATGGCCAGGATTGAGGATGAGGTAATATTAATGGTGGAGGTGAATTCTATTGATCTAAAATGCTCATGAAAATTAACTTTTCAAATTCATGGAATTACTTAAAGTTGCGCAATTTTTTACGGAGGATATCTAATCAGGGATGGATCTAAGGTGGAGAGTGATTCCGTTGATTCAACATGCATAGATTAATGAACAATTGAAATCTTCAAAATGTGGTACACCCCACAGCTTTCGATGTTCTATATCAACGCTCCATCATGATCTACGATGGAGGTTGATTTTGTTGATTCAACATGTGAGGAAAAAAAAAAATTTGAAATTAGTAAAATTTGGTATGCACCGCATCTTTCAACGACCGATCAAGATCCATGACCTAGACTAATTTTGTTGGGTGAACTCGCACACTCATATTTGGGGAGCACCTATGCGATGAGAAATGTGCTTGAATGATGTGTCCTCTCCCTATTGGATATTGTGCTCCAAAATCATAGCCACAAAGGTCACTGTATGGAGTGCGATGGGGTGAAAATGAATGGTCAAGATCCAAGCAGGTGCAGATCTACGGCTGAAAATTATTTCATTGGTTAAAGATGCAAGGATGAGTGAAATTGTTGCAGGTCGTTAGAGGTTCTATGAACCATTATTTTCCATCAAGTGATCCTGGGTTCCAAATTTCAAAGTTTCCTTTTTAATCCACCACGCACATCCCAGTGTGTTTTCATATTTTGGTTTTGTAATCATGGAGAATCCACCATATCAGAATTTGTTAGTATTTTATATGTGTGGGATTGATTCTCAATTAGGGTAAATGAATTTGGCTCTGTTTTGAGGTTGGTCTCAAAAGACCATTACACTATAAATGTAACCTCTACGGAGGAATAAGGGGTTCGACATTCATTTTTGAAGACTTAGTGCTTGGTTTTGTAGCTCTGAAAACTTTTCTTGGAAGTGTTAATGAAAAGGATTTCCTGAATGTCTAAGATTAATCACAGTGTTCAATGTTCAGTTTTTTTTCTTTTGTAAGTTTCATTTTCATTTCTATGTAGTTCTACTAATGCATTTCTAGTTGCATGCAAGGAATTAGTTCTTTGTTTAGCACTCCCTGCATCAGATAATGTGTTTGTTATGTGTTTATGGTAAATGTCCTAGAATTATTCCTTTGTTAGATGCTCTAGTTCAGATATTAACCTTTATTATTGTTTGTACTGAAGTTGGTGCAAGAGATTCATCCACAGATCGGTGCCTCTTGCTTCACTACGCTTCTTGTCATTTCCCCTGCCATCTCTTTGAACATATTATGTTGAATACTAACACCTATATTGCCTCGGACTACGAAGGTTATCACTAGCCATTTTTGTTGTAAGTCCTTGAATGTTTCAAGTTTTGACTCCATTGCCCCATGGTTTTGTCTGTTTGTATGGTGTACACTCTTTAAACCTCAAAAACTTGTTTCCCATCGAAATCTAGTCTTTTGAATGCTTGTTTAAAGATAGATGTATATGTGAAAAACCATGTGACAAGAGATATCCCTCTCTGAATGTATAGGCTAGGATGTAGTCTATATATTGGTTTTAAATGGATACCCCTATGATTCTCCTACCACAACCATAGGATAAATTACAGGGTGATAACATCTCGACGTCGTTGTCGGGGACTAATTGCTATTATCTCCTTGGAAAAACGATATTGTCCTAGTTCTACGACCTGGTTGAGCAGTCGGTCCTAGAAACATGTTAGTTGTATATGCTCTAGTGACTCCTCTCAAATTTTTTGGAAGGTGAATCCACTGGGAAATATTGAAGACCATACTGGGAAACAACGGTTAAAATCTCCCCTAGGTATGAGCTAAAAAGTTGCATGTTTGATTGTTGATGGTGAACAACGGTCAAAAATCAAGAAGGTCATGCATCTTTCACCTGGAGACTCCATCTATGAAGAATCCAGTCTTCATAATGTTCTATGGCAGCTCCACTGTCAAAGTCTTTCAAAGTTTGAGGAGCTGATTCAGTTTCTTCATCATCAAGATGAGTTCTATAGCTGTAAGGGATGCTCCTATGAATCTTGCTCATATTCCTAGTTTTCCAAATCACATACCTAATATAGATTAGCAAGAATATATTCCAAGGTTCAAATATGAAAATGGGGATGATGTTTTCATTCATTTGTTTTGATTTCGTAAGCATATACATAAGCTAGGAGTTGAATTGCATGAGGACTCTTTAATGAAAATGTTCATGGTTAGTTTAGAAGGAAATGAAAGGTCATGGTATGAGGTATTGCCATCAGGGAGTTTATATTCTCTTAAATAATTTCATATAGTATTTCATGAACATTTTAGAGATCAATATCCTTCTTTGCTGCTACTTCAATATTGTTTCATGCATGATAAAGGTTTCATTGAACAGTTTAAAAACGTGTATGGTGAGGAGGAGTTCTTGAATGATGAGCTTTTAGAAATTTTACATGAATAATCATTTCTAAAAGAAATACAAACCAATTAATATAATATTCAAGAAAATCCTCAGCCATTGGTAATGTCTTCCTTGACTGAAATGGACATAAGCCAAAACTTTGCTTCAGCTAGCTATGCCTTTATTTTTGAAACTGATGATAGTTTGCAGCATTCTTGTCAATCTTTGTGTGTCCAAGAAGGAAGTTAGGAGTGTCAATCATATTGTTTGTCATATCATTCAGCTTCTGAAATTTTTTGGTTACAAAAGGAGGTTTCCCTTGCCCAATTAGTAGTTACCCTTTCGCGGCTACAATTTCTTCAAAGTCATAATATGTTTTATGAAGATTGCAATCAGAATGATGAAAGTAACTATTTTCCAATGTGGGACGCCTCATTGGGATTTCTGAGACAAAGTTTAATAGCCTCTAAGCAAATGCAGAAACTTGAGGGTCTGGAATTTTCAGAAATAGATAAGGAAAAGGGAAAGAAGCCATGCAATCAATCCTAGCCTATGAGGAAAACAACAGTTTTCCATGAGGGGTCAAATCACGAAGAAAAATATGAGGAGGTTCAACAACTAGAACTTACTTTTCATTATAATCCTCATTTTTATGAGCAAGAAGATGATTAGCCTAGTAGTGTACATGAAGAGATTTGTCCTAATGTTCTTTATGAAGATTGCATTCAGCATGTTGAAAATTCTATTAGTAATGTTTTTAAAGGAGATCTCAGCATGGATATATATGATGAATGTGAGGATGGATACTTGGATAATGCAACTCAAGAGCCAAAAACCTGCAATAATAGATTGGATCACCAAGAATAACATAAGGATTCCAAATGGGATATTTATTTATGTTTTTTAAATTCAGAAATTATTTTGCGTGGTTCTATTGAAGAACACAATGACATTTATTTTGAAACACCTGGAAGGAATCAAGTTTTAATTTATGAGATCTTAGATGAAGAATTTGATGTCTCATTTGAAAATTATCATGAACACATTTTTCAATATGCTTTTGAAGATCGGTTTAACAGAGTGCTAGAGGAGTTGCAGTTGGAGCAGTCATGTCATCGAAAACGAATAACAGAAAAATTTGAAGTTTGTCATGATCCAGTAGATGGACATGTGGAGAATCTTTGCACTGATAATAGTTGGTTATATCTTTGCAATAAATATCAATTTATTTATCATAACCTTTTTCCATTAAGTTCTTCATTTTTTTACCAAGCATGAGGAGAAAGTTTGTTTATGGGATCATTTTCTTGATTGGCTTCACTGGAAGTCACAATTTAGTTGATTGGGCATTGATTCTCAACAAGTAGGGTAGGTAGGTGTGAATAAGCTCGACATGGCGATCATTTATTTTAAGAAATTTTTCAGTTTGTTTTCAGTATCTGTTCAGTTTTTGCTTTCAAAGCACGTTGGGGATTTCAGGAAAATATTTGGGCCAGCCCAATGGATCAAGCACCTCGTCTACGAAATTACTTTCTACCTCACAAGGAGGATATCATACTAGATTTGGAGCCACTGTTAGCACCTGTGCTAAATTTTGAGGATTTTTACAAAGGGATCCACACTAATTCCCCTACAAAAGAGTAAGCCAGTGAAAATGACGGGTAAGGGGAAAAATTATCCATGTCATGTGACTTTGAAGGATATTGATGGGGTTCTACATGTTCTAAGGGGTTTATTCATTGCTTTGAAGTGAAAAATTATTGAAAATCCTAATTTTTAGCCTTATAAATAAGCCTAAATAAGAAAAATCTGATCAAAGTCAAAAGTTGACAGAAAATAGACAGTCGGGATGTATAGAGGAGAAAATCAAAGGCCAAAAATTGTTTCTGCCAAGGGAAAAATGGGAACAGAAAGAGAAAATGGAAAAATTTTGTTATAAGAATTTGTAAATCCACCTTCTTCTTTCCGCAATCCAAGATCCGACGGCCAAGGACGACTTCTACATAAATCAGCGTTCCAGAAAAGGGATCAAGCAGAAAGGCGGAAGCAGAAAGGTAGGAGAGGAAAAGGCAGAATCGCAATCACGAAAGTTGAAGAATCCATGTTCTTCTTTTCGCTAAAGGGGAAGCATAAGGGTGGAAGCAGAGAGGTGAGAGTGGAAAAGGAAGAATCACGATCATAAAAGTTGATGAGTCTACTTTATGCGGTCCATAGGATCGACGGTTCGGAAGATTCCTATGGAATATCAACGGCCAGGAAGAGAGCGGAAAGGAAGAAAGAGGAAACATGAGAAATTTGGTTGTGAAAAGAAGACATCCCTCTTTCCTCTTTCTGACAACCTGTAGCTTGATCTCAGACCAACGACTGGGAAAATTGCACTAAGATCGATGGTGCAGAAAGCAAAAACATATGCATGAGGTAAGCAGATCTCTCGATATGCGGCATTGGGTAGAACCCATAATTTTCACCAGCTCGTATCAAAGGTAGAATCATATATTCAGTGGAAAATAATTTCGTTGTCAGAACTTGCACAAAACAAATAGTTTTCCAGATCTACGAAATTGTTTAAAGGCCTGCATGTTTCAATTGCAAGGATTGAGGATGAGGTAAGATCAATGGCGGAGGTGAATTCCGTCAATCTGACATGCTCACGAATATTAAATTTTCAAATTCATGAAATTACTTAAAGGTTAGTAAGTTTTGACAGAGGATATCTAATCAGGGATGGATCTACGGTCGAGAGTGATTCTGCTGATTCAACATGCATAGATTAAAGAACAATTGAAATCTACAAAATGTGGTAGACCTCAGATCTTTCGATAGTCTAGATCAACGCTCTATCGCGATCTATGGTGAAGGATAATTTCTATGATTCAACATGCGAGGACAAACAAACTTTTGAAATCACAAAAATTTGGTATGCCCCACGGCTTTCAATGGCCCAGATCAACAACCAATCAAGATCCATGACCTAGAATAATTTCGCTGGGTGAAATCATACACTCAAAGTTGGGGAGCACTTGCACAATGAGAAACATGCTTGAATGACATGTGCTCTCCCTATTGGATATCACGCTCTGAAATAGGAGCCACAAAGGTCACTATATAGAGCACAATGGGGAAAAAATGAACGGTCAAGATCCAACAAGTGCATATCCTAGGCTGAAAATTATTTCGTTGGTTAAATATGCATGGATGAGTGAAATAGTTGCAGGTTGTTGGAGGTGCTCTAAACCATCGTTTTCCATCAAGCGGTCGTGGGTTCCATATTTCAAAGTTTCCTATTTTATCCACCATGCGCATCTCAACTTGTTTTCCTGTTTTGGTTTTGTGATCATGGTGAATCCGCCAGATCAAAAGTTGTTAGGATTTTATGTGTGCAGGATTGATCTCTATTAGGGTAAATGAATTTTTCTATGTTTCAAGGTTGGTATCAGGAGCCCATTACATTATAAATGTAACCTCTACAAAGGAAAAAGTTTTTTGACATTGATTTTTGAAGCCTCGATTCTTGGTTTTGTAGCTCTGCAAACTTCTCTTGGAAGTGTTAATGAAAAGGATTTCCTGAATGTCTGAGATTCATCACGGTGTTCATTGTTTAGTTTTTTTTTCCTCTGTAATTTTCATTTTCATGTATTTGTAGTTCTACTAATGCATTTCTAGTTACATGCAAGTAATTCATTCTTCATTTAGAGCTCCCTTTATCATATAACGTGTTTGTTATGTGTTTATGGTAAATTTCCTAAAATTCATCCTCTTTTAGATGCTCTAGTTCAGATATCATCCTTTATTGTTGTTTCTGCTAAAGGTGGTGCAATAGATTCATCCACAGATCGATGCCTCCTTCTTCACTGGGATTGTTCTCATTTTCCCCTACCATCTCTTTAAAGATATTATGTCGAATACTAAAACTTGTCTTGCCTCGGACTATGAAGGTTATCACTGGTCATTTTTGTTGTAAGTCCTTGAATGTTTCAGGTTTTGACTCCATTTTTGAATGGTGTTGTTTCCCATCAGAATCTATCCTTCTGAATGCTTGTTTAAAGCCATATGTATATGTGAAAAACCTTGTGACAAGAGAGAGCCCTCTCTGACTGTATAGGCTAGGATACAATCTAAATATTGGTTTGAAATTGTTACCCCTTTGATTCTCCTACCGCAACCATAGGATAAATTATAGGGTGATAACATATTTCACAATAATTTTTAACTTGTGTATACAAACATCAAATTGTCACATTCTTGGAAAAATATCTATTTTTTCCTTCAAATATTTCATTTCAATAATCATCCTATTATTATTCTTTCCCATCCCATGGGACTTTCCTTTCTCTGTTTGTGGAGTAGCGTGTGTGAATTCCATGGCTCTCATTCCTACAATTTAGAAGAGAATGTTGGCAAGGGTTTGGGGCGAGTGAGTTACACATCGTCGCGGTAGCTGCGCAAGCTCACGAGGCACCATGCAAGGGTCGTTTAGCACGATGAATGGAAAAGTAACCACTTTTTGAATATTTTTATGTCTATGTGGGCCCAATTTTGTTGTAATAGGTTAGTAGCGGTCAGAACTTAGTTAACAGTGGACCCTTGTGGTGAAGGCGTAAGCCTATTTATAGATCCATTTTTGTAACGATAAATAGACATGTTTTTTGGCATCACAACTAACACACTCTGTGCTAGGGATTGTTTTGTCTTCACTGCGATTTTGTCTGGGTTTCTTTTGATGCACTCTCTGGTTTTGGAGAAGGATGGTGTAATGTGGCATGGTTGTGTAATATTGATATAAGATATGTTGAGTATGGTTCAATCTTTATCTGTTGTCTGTTATGATGCAGTAGTACTGCTTTTTGTTATAATGACGCAATGTGACTTATGTAGATCTATTATGATGCTATGATTCCGCTTCTGATACAATGATGTGACTTAGTTTCTCCTTGCTCTGATTATGCAATCTATTAAATCTCTGTGACTGTTGAATGTGGTATGATGTTTCATGATTAATGCTGTGATAAGATAGGGTGATTGCATAATTCACGGTTCCCCCCAGTCGGATCCCTATGTCCTCCTTCCCCACTATCGAAAACTTGGTTCTGACAACTCTCCCTTCAACACCTCGGGTGAGACCTCGTCTTCTTTGCAGATGTTGCTGTGAATGGTAAAACCTTTTTAGGTCGGTGCTTAGGGAGATTGCACTGCAGGACGTTGACAGATTTGGAACCCCTGTTCACGAGGATTTGTTGGTGGGTTGCGCCAAAAAATGGTTATGTTTCCAGGACCGAGTTGCAACTAGGAGGGGAATATGTTCTGGCATCTGACTCGATCCGAGATCAAGGATTGGTTTGATCAGAAGTTGTGGGAATTCGCTGAAGCTGAAAACCAAAACCCAAAATTGTCAACAAGTCAATGGCTGGAAATATAAATCCATGATGGTCCTCATGAGTGGTACTTTTGTGAATTTCTGGTACTCTTGTAGGAATGGTTGACCAAATTTTCCAAGCGAAAGATGAATTTCCAAGGAGGAGAGCTGACATCCTGGACCCCATAATTGATCCAGGCACTGCAAGAAACTAGTAACAAGGCATCACAGGTAATTGAGGTATGGTTGGATAGTATATTAGAGGGATACATCACTGAATTTGTTATTTATACTAATAAATCTTTCAGCAAAGCAGAAAGGGAATTTTTCAGTGGACCTCGTGGTCAGTTCTTATTGTCACTACAACTATCAATTAAGCAACTAGTCTGTGAAAAAGGTATCCTAAAGATGGACCGAGAGTAGTGGACCTCTAGTGTGTGGGGGATGTAAGAAATGCAACCGAAAGGGGGGAAATGCATAAGGAAATAAGGGGTAGATGGGCATGAGTTCTGGTGAGAATATAAAGGTTGTTGAAGAAATAAGTGGTTGTACGAGGGAAGGAGCAAGGTTTCGAGAAAAGAGGCAGAGGATGGGAGAAGGTCCTGCCGAAGTCAAAGTGCGATAACATGAAGAACAACCACATGGGATGAAGCGACCTTTCTATGATTACGAGGATATACAAGCCCAGGATACACCCAGAAAAACGATAGGATCGAACCCCAGTAGTAGTGTGCCTACCCCTCCATGCACTACTCCACCACAAGGAACGAACGTGCATTCTACGCCAACTTGCCAGACCTATCAACAATAGTCATGTAATAGAGCACCAGCAGGAGGAAGAAGGCCCATAATGGCAGGAGACGAGATGAAGTTTACAATATTCAATGGAAATGGCACTAATGATCCAGAACATTACTGGTTCTTATGAGAAGCTATCTAGACTGCTCGACAAACCGTCAATGATGATATCAAGAAACGTAAGCTAGCCACTACTTTGAGGGGCCACACATTGGAATGGTTTATGAGATTCACACAAGTGCCTCAGGGAGGTACTGCAAAAACATTAGAAGAGATCAGGATAGGGCTATTTGAGGAATTTAAGAAGTCGAAATCCAAAGCTCAATAAATTACTGAACTAAAAGAGATCAAACAACTCCCCAACGAGACAATTTGGGATTTTGATCATCGATTTAAGACATTGATGGATCGGGTTAGTTTTTAGATGAGCGATGTTCAGCACAAATAATGGTTCATTGGATCGCTTGTTCCGCATATTTTACAACCATTAATGCAGCAAAAGATCGCGACACAGAGCGAGGATCTGGACACTGCGATGAAACTGGAAGCATCACCAGTAGGATAAACTGTTGTTGGAATGAATCAAATTCAGGCATAGCTGGCCAATCTAACGCTACAACTGCAAGACATCGAAAAAGGCCAAGGAGGATCCGGATGATCTTTGTTGTACCCGGTACCATGCAAGCGGACATACTAAGGATACATGTCCAACATTTCAAAATTATTTGCTATCAGGAGCCCCTAATCCATTGAGTAGTGTTGGTGCACCATGGTGTCGTATCTGCCAGGTCTATGGGCATCGACATGAGAACTGTGATTACATGCAGAAGATGGTTACCAAAGAAAAAAAATTCTACTATACATTATGTCGGTCAGTTGGACATGACGACACAAACTGTTGCGCTTATGAGTTGCTCCAAGAAAGGACATACGATTCATATTTTGTGAAAAGCGAGGAACCCCAGATAGCGTAAGCACTGCCACAAGTAATGCACCCAGTAGTATAGGTACCATACACACTTCCGCCTCCATTGCAATTCATCCCTGTGCAACCTCAGCTACAGTTTGCACCACAACCGTAAATAGTTATACAACCATAGTATAGCCAGGTGCAGTGACCACAGTATAGTTATCCGTAGGCTACACAATATGTTTAGCGGCAGCTGGCTCAACCATAGTCCCAACAGGGAGGAAACTGAGGAGGATTCCATGGAGGATTTAGGGGCCGCGACGGAGGATTTGGTCGAGGAAGTGGCCGAGGTTGGGAATCCATCAAGTGCTATAGATGTGGGATATTCATGCACTATCAGAGAGAATGTCCTCATGTGTAGTGTACTTATTGTGCAACCAATGATCATAATGTCGAAAATTGTCCTCAGTTGATTGTGAAATGGTAGGCTGGCCATATTCCCTAGTTGCAAAACACTAAGAATCAGAATCAACCTTTGTTCCAGGTGTAGAATCAGCCACCCCTACAAGGTCAGATCCCACTGCAAAATCAGACTCCGACTCAAAATCCACCCCAGGCTCAGAATATACCAATGAATCAAGCTACGAATCAGTCGGGAGCTCAAGCTCGGAACTTGCATCAAGGAACGACAGTTGCACCAATCCATGTAGAACCAAGGGTGAAGGATGCCAATGTCGAGATTGTCACTTGTGCCAGCGCGACAGCTGGTGATAATGGATCACGGCAACCTGTTCGACTTGCTAGAAAGAAAAATGTTTCATTTGATATTGCAACAGAAAAAAAGATACTTTCTTTGAAGTGAAGCAGGCGATTAGGAGGAATCTAGGTAAGATGCCAATTATTGACATGCCTTTTGCTTTTGACCCATCTGTAGAAGCAAGACCATTGCGGTAGCATTGTACTTTGCGTAATTTTTTTGAGATTTGTCTATCACTGGCAAGGGACTCAGACACCTTTGTTGAGCTTGAGACATTGTTGCACCTTTCGAATAAGATAGTGAAGGATTCTGCTGTGAATTCCTTGCAAAAAGGAAAGACGGGAAAGGAAATGAGGATGAATATCCAGATCAGGGATTATGAGGTTGACTCAGTCATTTTGGACCTTGGATCTGATGTCAACATTCTCATGAAGCAAACTTGGCAATCGATGGGGAAGGCAACACTAGGATGGTCACCAGTGTAGCTGCGGTTAGCAAATCAAGCGAAGGTTCATCCTATCGGTCGTGTTTCAAATTTGGTTGTCAACATTGAAGGTATGAAAACACATGTTGACTTTTATGTAATAGAAGTTGTAGAATATGGTGGCTCTTATCCAGCGCTACTAGGAATTGGGTGGGATAATGACAGCATGGTAGTTATCAATTTCAAAAACTGGGTTATGACGTTTGAAAACCAAGATGTTATGGTCATTGCTCCTATGGACCCTCAGGAAGGATGGTGCTATATTGAACAAGTGAAGGATTAAGTTGGGATAATTTGGGATCAGGCATGTAACATCTCCAAGGACTACATCCATCCCACTATCGACGGTGAACTTGGATGGCACAGCACAAGTTCCACGTCCTCAGATTCGGATGATGCTCTAGAAAATTGGTAGAATTGGTTGCATGAGGTATCATTCTGGAAGTGTGGGTTACTTACATAGTCTCTCTAACATGTTGCAATGGAGATGGTCGAGTTTCCCATTTCTGAACGACTCCCAAGACTCTATGAGTTCTTTCAAGAATTTGACAAGAAAGTGTTGGAATCGCAAAGGATATTGGCTCTTGACATAGCACTAAAGGCTACTCCGGCCCGTTGTTGGGCGACACCCAAACAGACGATCCACGACTGGGAGCAGTGTCAAATATTGATGATGGTATGTTTTGGTGATGTAGAGGTTTACCATGCTGGGAGATATGAAGGACAGAATGACCCCGCCAGTCATTTGATCGAATGTCATACGTTATGGACATCGTGACCCAAAGATGAGTGGGTTCACGCTTTTGTTCATACTCTAGAAGAAATTCCACAGTCCTGGTATGTAGCAGCAGAGTTGCATAGAACCATTACCACTTGGGAGGAGTTGTCATCTCGCTTCATGCAAAAGTTTAAATTCCAGGACACCAATGCTGAGGTATGTAATGCTTTACACATTATCCGTGACATAGTACTAAAAGTCACCCCTGTCGCATACCCGGTTGATCCCCATGAAAATTGCTCCATCCAATCCATGATGATGTGCTACAACTTGTATGTGGAACCTGAAGGCGACGACAAGCTGCAGAATGTTAATATCCAAGAGTCTGAGGGAAGTCGTGGTGTCACAGCTCCCGACATACCGACAGACTCAATGAACCAGCCACTGTGCATTACAAAAATTGATATTGGGACGACAGAAAACCAAAAATTTGCCAATGTTGGGGACTTTTGGGGCGAGGATACTATAGCCAAAATCACCGATCTACTGCATGAATCCCAGTATATGTTCCCCACATGGTTTTTTGGGATGAAGGGAATCCTTGGCAATTTGGGAGAAATGAAGATTCTGCTCAAGCTAGAAGCAAAACCAGTCTGCCAGAGGTCCTATAAACTGAACCCGCAGTATAAGGATCGAGTGAAAATTGAGCTTAATCGGATGCTTGATGCTGGGATCATCGAGCCAGTAGAAGAATCAGAGTGGATAAGCCCGATGGTAGTCCAAGACAAGAAGACTGGAGAAATTCGCATCTGTGTCGATCTAAGAAAATTGAATGATGCATGTATGGACGACCCATTCCCAATCCCTTTTACAGATGAAGTCCTGGAAGGTGTAGGTGGTCAAGAGGTATATTCCTTCTCAAATGGTTTTTTGGGCTACCACCAGATCCGTGTCACGAAGGAGGATCATCATAAGACTACATTTGTCACCGAGTGGGGATGTTTCCAGTATACCGTCATGTCGTTTGGGCTAAAAAATTCCCCCGCTGTATTCTTCTGTGCCGTTGTCACAGTCTTTAAGGATTTTATTCAGAAGTTCCTGCAGGTCTATATTGATGACTGGACCATCTACAGTCTAGCTAAATACCACCTGGACAACATGTGACTAATGCTAGAACGGTGTTGATAGCATAATATTGCATTGAATTCCAAAAAATGTATTTTCTATGCACCCTTTGGTATATTACTTGGGCACATCATCTGTAAAGAAGGTCTATTGGTAGATCTGGAAAAGATTGCGCTGATCCTCAGTTTACCACCACCGATGAATGTCAAAATAAACCAAGCAACAATGGGCCACACAGGATACTATCACAAGTTTTATCAGGGGATACGCTACGATTAGCGCTCCTATGGAGAAACTACTAAGGAAAGATGCTGCATTTGAATGGACTCAGGAATGTCAAGGCATCTTCGACACCTTGAAGGCCAAGATGGCCCCTGCACCCATACTAGTTTTTCCTGACTGGAATAAGGAATTCCATGTGCACGTTGATGCCTCTTCTACTGCACTAGGGGTTGTTCTTGTGCAACCAGGAGAAGGTGACTTGTATCATCCCATAGCGTATGCCAATAGAAAGTTATTGTTTGCTGACGGAATTACACCACGACTGAAAGGGAAGGTTTGGCGATGGTATATGCTCTACAAAAGTTTAGGCACTATTTGTTGGGTGGACACTTTAAGATGTTCACTAATCATTTAGCTTTGCAATACCTAGTAAATAATCCTGTGTTGGGGGGAAGAATCTGCAGGTGGCTTCTTTTGTTCCAAGAATTTGATTTTGAAATAGTGGTCAAGCCAGGATGGTTGAACGTTGGCCCGAATCATCTGTCACATATTGATAATGGTGAAGAACCCACTAATATTGATAATGGGTTTCCTGATGCTCAATTATTCTGATTTGAACTCGCAGATGATTACTATGGCCCCATTTTTAATTTTTTATCTACTAGCATCACCCCTGCATATATGTCGATTAGCCAGAAGAAGCAGTTGGTCGTCAAAGCTTCTGATTTTTTACTCAATGCAGGACAGCTCTATAAAATTGGATCGGATGAGATACTATGATGATGCGTTTTACCGCATGAGCAGGGTCTCATTCTAGAGGAAGTGCATGCAGGTGTTGCGGGAGGTCACTGCGGAGGTTGTGCCACTGCTCGAAAGGTGCTACATGCTAGGCTCTGGTGGCCCACGTTGCATAACGATGCCATCGACTATGCCAGGAGATTTGATGTATGTCAACGAGTTGGTAAACCATTGTGGAGAGACGAGATGCCGCTAGTACCGCAGATGACTTTGCAACCATTTGATAAATGGGTCGTAGACTTTGTGGGTCCTATAAATCTCCCAGGTAAGTGCACTGGCGCCCATTATATTATCACTATGACTGACTACTTGAATTGGTGGGAAGAGGCTGCACGAGTCATTGATTGTACCGCCACGATAGTATCACGATTTATTTTTGAGAACATTGTGACACGCTTTGGGTGTCCTCGAATCCTGATGAGCTACCAACGTAGTCACTTTTTCAATAAAATGATAAAAGCACTAAATAAGAATATTTAGGTACAACATAAGTGAAGCACTCCCTACCATCTGCAGAAAAATGGCACTGTTGAGGCCTTCAACAAAATTTTGGAGACAGCGCTAACCAAGGTATGTAACGCTAACCGCGATGACTGGAATTTGAAAGTTCCTGCAGTTTTATGGGTCTATAGTACTAACTGCAAATGACTCACAGGTTAGACACCATTTAATTTGTTCTATGGGCAAGAGGTATTCATGCTAATGGAGTACATTGTTCCCAGCTTGTGCATTGCTACAGCAATGGGCATGGCGGATCCAGAGGCATTAGAAGCATGGGTTGTGCACCTGATTCAGCTCGACGAGGATTGCTTCATCACATGATTCCAGTAGTACGTTGTGAAATATCGACAGAAGACATGGAAAGATCACCATATTAAGCACAAACAGTTCACAGTAGGAGATTTGGTGCTATTATATGACAGTAAGTTTATCAAGCATCTAGGTAAGTTACAAATGCACTGGATAGGTCCCTATATTTTTCAATCTATTACCTCTAGAGGCGCTATGTAGTTGTAGCAATTAGATGGTGTCATGTTATCAAATATCATTAATGGGAGTCGCTTGAAGCCCTATAGAATGGGGCCAGTGATGCACACCACCTAAAGCGATGAAAACAAAAATTACAAAAAAAAAAACATTTCTGAGTTCAACATAAAGAGGTGAGCCTCGGGAGTGAGGCTACGCAAAGAGGATACAGCTGTTGGAAGTAGTTGGTCGACCATTCATGAAAATTGCATAGCTGCGGGATAGTCAAATCAGGTAATAAATGAAAGTAGTTAAACTATTTTACTGGCGGCACTTGTTGAAGCGACCCGCATTAATGGGTGATCCGACCGTTAGCCGCATGAGATCACCAGTGGATTCGGCGTCATTAATACCCGATTTGGAAATAATGGTGCATTCAGATTTGGTAATCATGGATTTGGAATTAGAGGTGATTATAAAACATTGCGCAGGAGGCTTTGGTTGGCATTATTAAATTGTGAGAGCCGAAGTTGAAGGTGCATTTCGTGCATAGTATTGAGCATCGTTCGTGTTTTCAAGTGTATCTTCTGTTTTTGTGGGGTAAGGGATGTTGAGCGGCCTTGACGCCATTGAAATTTTGAGTGACTACAAGTCCCCTGTTCAGCCCATGGCTATGGAAGAGTAATTTATGAGTATTCCAGTGGATTCGTCATCCATTCCAAAGAGCAAACAACAGGCTCAACGACCCAGTCCGACACCTTCTGAGAAGTGGAAAACTTGCACCTTTGTGTGCATGCGGGGAGAAGGTACTACCCAGATGGGTTTGTTGAGTTCAGGATTAGTTGAGTCCACGCCACCACGAGGTGTCTTGGTGAACGATATTTTGGGATACATTGCTCCCATGCGTCCAGGCGCTAAGCCACGGCAATTGTCAAAAAACCAAAAGTACCCACCCAAGTTTCCACCACTTCCAGAAGGGATGCAATGCTCCATAGATATCATCCATCTGTTGATCAGGCTCAATTTCGATGACCATGACTTGATTTTTCTTAAATATGTCTGGGATGAGCCCTACGAGTCTATTACCACAGCGCCTGGTGGTCCCATTCAGCGAGTTTCAAAGCCATGGCCCAGTGGCTTAGAGAAATTTGGATTGTTGGGGATCATCAATATGCCCCACTTTGGTCGTTTAAATGAAGCGCATTCATGTGTGAAACAACTATTGGCATGCTTCCATGGAGGGACGCTTTGGATGACTATGCCAATCCCGGTTACTGTCAACTTGATTTCCAGCATTACTAGGTTGCCTAAGGCTGTGCAGGACCCAACGCAATATATTCATGGAAGAGATATGGACAAAAGGCTTGTGAAGCAGCTGAAGGAGTGCTTCAGGTTAAAACGGGATGGCCGTGGCTATCGCATAGACAATATCAACTCGCAAATGGTGCGAATTGGAACCAGAGATTTGACTAGCAAAGTTCTTCGTGGCAATCGACCTGTGCAATGCAATTCAGGAATTGTCGCCTGTGCTCATAAATGTGCGGAGGGAGTTCAGATGAATTGGTCATTATTTTTGTTAAATCAGTTGCTCGTCGATGCACTCATTGCTCAGAGCGAGATCCCCTTTTCTTATATTTGGCTCTTGATTCTCATCGCCTTGTTTTCTTGGATGGAGCCAGAGGACTACCAGCCAATGACAGTTGAGGCAAACAAGGTTTTCCGCGGTGCCCACTATCATAACTTGTGGTGGGTCGAAGAACCCAGTCACCAAACAGATTGTGTGATTCATTTTTGGATTGGGTGGCACTACAGCCGACCGTTGTAGTTGTTCCAAGAATATATCCCTACATCGTGGCCAAGTATCAGAGGATCATTCAGTTTTTCGTTAAACCCCACTCCGCTGATGGTGTGTTGCGCCAATAGAGAATCCCATGAACATAATGTTAGTGACACTTTGAGGTTGGCTAGTCTATTATCAAATAGAAATGAAAATGGGATGTCTCTGAACGGAGAAGTATGAATGAATTTCCATAATCGCAACTAGAAATTGTAAATGTAAAGTTGTTTTTGTGCTAAGAATTATGCATAGGTGAGAAAATGCTAGAACATAAAAATCATGAATAGTTCATATGATACACATAAGTTTCATTTATGCTCAAACAACCTTTGTCACCTGAATTGTATAGAAATCATGAACATGTAAACAATCATACACAGATGTTTCATTTATGCTCAAGCAGGTTGTTTCACCTGAATTGTGTTAATCTGATTCTACAATAATGTAATTTGTTTGGACTTCTCTTTTAATAATTTCTCTCTTTCAGCAATGAGGGGCTCATGTTCCCTTGAAGCATATTTTTCCCCTCAATCATTGGCTCTAATTATCGAAACAAATAATATTCTCAAACACGAAAAGGTATGGAAACATACAAAGTTGAAGAAAATCAACAATAAATGAAAGAAGCACCTGAAGGAAACCCATCACCATCCTATAGAAGCACAGAAAGGAAACCCACCAACATTTCTCATCTGCATATGGTTAAATTTGTTTGGGAGAGCATTGCTCGAGATCTCCTATGATACTTAATCCTTGAACCATGAGGATTGGAACTAAATGTATCATTAATCAATAACTTCTAAATATTCATATGCAATGAGCAATAAAATGGTGATTGAATAATTTCCATTATTACTCTTACAACTTGCATGCCAATGTGGTATTTGTTCCATGTTTTCAACATTCATGTTTTCTATATATGTGTTGTATGCTTTATAGGAAGGTATTTTTTGTGTCCCGGCATCTTACTATTCATTTTAATTCCATGGTTTTATATCGAGTGCATTCCAATACCACTCAATGAATTAGAGCCAAATTATGAGTCGTTTTAATTTTTCTTTGCACCTAATTTGCAAATATTGATGCAAAATTGGTAGTCATATGCATGGAATATCTAGATTTTTTGGTGTCATATGTTCCTATCCATCAACGAAGAATAATCCTCACCCCTTATTATAATAGCAGGGCCAAGCCAACTCACACAATAAGTAAACAAGCTAGTTGGGGAAGCTCATTTCATATTATTTATTGAAGGGTGAGAAATTAGCATGCATAGGGAGAGGATCCACTCATAAAATAATGTATTAATGAGGTGCATTGATAAAAAAAAGGCCCTCCCACTAACCAATAATTCTTTCCCCTTGTTAAACAATACGATCACTCCAAAAACATGCATCTAGAACATCTACCATCTCATAAACTACTTCCTATAACAAATTACTAGGGCCCCACTTGTCCCATTGTGCAAGAAGTGGGATTAAATTCGATATATAATACACCGAACCTTTTCTTATATATCGATAACTTCACAGTGCCATATCTAAAATTGGATCTAAGTTTTGGTTCTATTACCTTATCCATGTCCAGTTTTTAAGGATGTGGATGAGCTAGGATATCCATATGGTTTTCTCCTATCATATGAGGTGTCATTTCTATTGGGGAGAGGATCATTGTATGAATAATATTTGTTTAAATATAATTATAATAACCAATATATTATGAACCCTACAATTTTGTTAATTATACTCTCAACCATCTTTTTCTTAGATATTTTTTTAAAATATAGTATGCTATCAAGTGTTACCTCAATATCATAATACATGTGATCCTAATAACAATTTGAAGGATCATGGATGAAGAATGTTCTCTACATCTAGCATGATTCAACCCTACTAGTTTTTCTTTCCCACCAATATCATTTCAGATCTAATGATATTTTCCAAGCCCACATCTAAGCTAGGTCAACGCCATGGAAGTCCTGGAGGGAGGGTGATCTTCCCCCTCCTTCAATAATGCAGTAAGCAACATTGGATCATTAATAATAAGCTTAGTGAATCCTTAGGGTTCTCCTTTTAAAAATGAAATCATGTTAGGAAATAAAGGAAAAGGAGGGGAAGGAACCAAGATCCAGGAGCAAGAAAACGTTAAAGTAAAGCATGGAGACTTCAAAACCCAAGGTAAATGATTATATAAGTCATGTCAAATCCCCAGGTACGAATTGAAATCTAGTAAAATGGATGAAAACATTAAATATCTAATAGATCATGCAGTCATAGGAAAATTCATGGGGTTTTTCCGATCAGAGAAAGCTCTAATATGGTGGATCAAAACAAGATCAAATGCCAAGGGCCGCTATGATCTACAAATCAACTCGAAATTGTTTTTCATGGCCATCTTAAAACACCTAGAATAATTAACCAGAGTGTTTGATAATGGAGCTTGCGTCTTTAATTCTATTGGGTTATATCTAAGATTTTGGAAACCTAATTTCAACCCTGATAAAGAAAACCTTACTTATGTTCCTATTTGAATTTAAATTTATTCCTTACCTTCAAAATACTAGGAGGTTGAAATCTTGGAAGGAATAGGAAGCTCCCTAGGAAAATATGTCAAAGCCTATGAACCCACTAAAACTGCCAAATACATATCTTATGCCAAAATATGTGTCTGCAGGAATGTGCAAAATGAACTTCAAAAATCCATATGCTTGAGCCATAAAGAAAATACCCATTAGATGTCGCAAATATGATGAGATTGGGAACTTATTCAGAGATTGTCCTAAGAAAAAGGAAGAAGAGAAAGAAATAGAAAAGGAAAATAAAGACAAAGATGAATATAGGTACTTATTCAAATTGTCCTAAGAAAAAGGAAGCAGAGAAAGAAAGAGAAAAGGAAAATGAATGGGTAGAAAGCGAGGAGAAATAACCTCAAATAGCACCTTAGAAACAAATATTACTTATGCATATCTAGACCCAAAGCAAAACAAATAGGAAAAATAAAGAGAAATCATCACCGCAGGGACTATCAAAGAGGCAGAAAGAAAAGAAATCCTAGAAAATAAAAAGGAATAATGGGGAGTTGAGAAATCCAAAACAGATCCTCCTAACAATCCAGAGGAATAAATGAAACAAGAAGAGATAGAAATGAAGGATTAAAAAGACTCAAAATAAGGGGAGATGGACACAGGGGAATTATATCTAGAAATACTAGTAGCCGCATGTGATAGAAAAGAGTTTTATGCCATTCCATATCATCAAATTACTCTACTAAAAGAATCTCTCAACAAATTTAACAGTAAACCATAAAAAAAGGAAAAAGGAAAGAGGAAGGTTCCACCTCCCACTTAGGAATAAATCCAATAACCCTCAAGGATTTTTCCAAAAAGAATAAAAGAATAAAATAAATATGGATACCTTCAATTCAACCGAAAATCAAAGATATACAATAAAACCTAATCAAGTCAGTCCAGTCTTCTAGCCTCAACGATATGTTTAAACCCACTTCCTAGTTACCTAATACAGATTAAAATCTTGGAATACTAGAGGGATAAATTCCACTTCCAAGGAAAGGATATTATACACATATTTCAAATGGACAAAACCACCATCTTAATGCTACAGGAAACCAAATGTAGTGCAAATAGAGTGAAACAAATAGCCTCACAAAGTTGGAAAGGAAGTCAGGCCTTTACAGTAGACACTTAAGGGGTCGTGGGAGGTTTGGCCCTGATATGGAATCCCTGAGATATTCACAAAGGCAAATTCATTGTTAGAATAATCAACCCATAGTTTACCCATTTAGACATTAATTTAATTATTTCTGTCTTATTAGCCTAGTTCATGTGTCCCACCTTGTGCAAGTTGTCTTTTACCTATCCATAGTGGTCAAACTTGCCTCATTTGACTCATGTAGCGCATGGGAAATCCCAAGGAATCAAATCTGCTTTATTCCTGGCCTCCTAGGTGCCCTTCTTCTTTTTCTGCTTTATTCCATGCTTTTTCAGTGTTTTAAGGCAAGTAGAAAAGCTAGACTAGGTGAGGTGAACTAGTTTTTTGTCCTCTTCATCCTCCACTCTTTTCTCCATGTAAAAGAATGTATGAGCTACCATTCCACCACTCTTTAGCTTTCCTAAGCCATTTTTCTAATTCGTGAGCTCCATGACAGATTTGGGATCAGCTTTTTACACCTATGGGGGATTTTCTTATTTTTAGTAAGCCTGCTTTATGCTAGATTCGAATTTCTCCTCATGCATTCGAATCCCTGATGTATGTTATTTATTCAGCAACCTATGTTATTATAGGGTTGGATATTGTACACTGATTTAATACAGTTTAGTGTTCAGCTCCAATTTTCAGTCTC
>LPNX010391008.1:151827-207108 GCA_001517045.1 Pseudotsuga menziesii
CAGATTTCCATTGCACTCTCATCTACAGAAGTAGAGTATAGAGGAGTTGTTAATGCAGCAACTCAATGTTTATGGTTGCAGGGTTTACTTGGAGAGTGTGGCTTCAAACCAGAGTACTCAACTACCATCTACTGTTATAAGCATAGTACCATTTGAATCTACAAAGATCCAGTTCAGAAGCAGAGAACCAGACACATTGAGATCCATATGCACTACATCAGAGAGCTTGTGCATGATGGCACCATTCACCTACTCTTTTGTTCATCTTCGGAACAAGTAGCTGATATCTTCACCAAAGCATTTTGTGAGAATACCTTCAGCAATCTCAAATCACTGCTGGGGATTGCTGATCATGCTATGAAAGCATGAGTGAAGACAATATTCTACAATTTTGTTTTACAGTCCATGTTTAAGGGAGGATTTTCCCAAGTTGGTTTTGCCTCTTTCCTTGTTTAAATGGACATGCAGTATGTAAAGGGTGACTAAGCCTTGTTGATAGGCCCTATAATTTTCTGATATATTACTCATAATTCAAGCTTAAGGGGGGAGTTAGAATAATCAACCCATAGTTTACCCATTTAGACATTAATTTAATTATTTCTGTCTTATTAGCCTAGTTCATGTGTCCCACCTTGTGCAAGTTGTCTTTTACCTATCCATAGTGGTAAAAATTTCCTCATTTAACTCATGTAGTGCATGGGAAATCCCAAGGGATCAAATCTACTTTATTCCTGGCCTCCTAGGCGTCCTTCTACTTTTTCTGCTTTATTCCCTGCTTTTTCAGTGTTTTAAGGCAAGTAGAAAAGCTAGACTAGGTGAGGTGAACTAGTTTTTTGTCCTTTTCATCCTCCACTCTTTTCTCCATGCAAAAGCATGTATGAGCTTCCATTCCACCACTCTTTAGCTTGCCTAAGCCATTTTGCTAATTCGTGAGCTCCATGACAGATTTGGGATCAGCTTTTTACACCTATGGGGGATTTGCTTATTTTTAGTAAGCCTGCTTTATGCTAGATTCGAATTGCTCCTCATGAATTCGAATCCCTGATGTATGTTATTTATTCAGAAACCTATGTTATTACAAGGTTGGCTATTGTACACTGATTTAATACAGTTTACTTTTCAGCTCCAATTTTCATTCTCTTTGTGAGTGATTTTGCATGATCAATTGTTAATTGTTGTGAGTAAAATTAATCTATCACCTGGTTCAATTTCCACATTCATCTCCTATCCCAACTTCTTACCAACAATTGTTAAGTTCCTAGATTCTATTACCATGGGATCCTTAATCAATTCTTATGGTCCAAACATTGTTACTCAAAAGTTAGATTTTCTCAATCAATTAAGCACTATGAGTCAAAATACTAGAGTGGAAAATTGGATCCTAAGTGGTGATTTTAACATGATAATTAATCTCAAAGAAAATAAAGGAGGTATATGTAGGTTGGATAAATACTCTTTATCTTATACACAAATTATCGAGGATCTCCATTTGATTGATCTATAAACCAAAAATGGTATGTTGACTCGAAATAACGAGTGAGGAGAAAGGTAGATAGCCTCTAGATTAGGTAGGTTCCTAATTATTACATGTATTTTTAATCCTCTTCATGATCATGAAACATGCACACCTTTTCATTACCTTAACCCCTGAATTGGTTGGCCAGAATCTCCTTTGAAGATGAGTCCATAGGATTTTTTCCTTTAAAAACCGTATTTTGATTGGGTGACACACTTTGTCTTCTAGCAGGGTGCGTCACTCTCCAATGACATACTTTGATCCATTACATGGTGAGTCACTAATGCACTTTAATTGTGTACAAGGTGTGTCACTACCTATACAAAAGGAAAATGAGAAGTTTTGAGAAGTCTCTAGAAGGAGACCCTTTTGTGACTGGTACTATACCCCTACATACTAGATTGCTTAATGTTTCTAGGACTGCAAATGATTAGCCTAATTTGGTGGGCACATCCCATCAACAAACAAATCCCTTTACTTTTCAACCCCATCAGCTACAACATCTAGGTAGGTTCCCGCAATATTCTCACTCCCAGTATATAGGTATGTTTCCTAAGCAGCCTGTTGTTCCTGTACACTCTCAACCTCAATACACTAGTATGAATCAAAAAATTCCATACATAAGAGGGAATGATTATGGTCATACTGTTGTCATAATTCCTCATAATTATTACCAATATCCTCAACCAAACCAATAGCTACCCTTTTTGGAAACTCTACATTTACCAAGCTTGTCATGTTTGACGAACAATCCCATCCAACATTCATTGTTTTGGCCCACGTTCTAGCAAAACTCCCTTCTATATTCCAAAGTTTGACGTGCAACTTGGTGAGGACCCTAACACTCATGTTATGTCCTTTCATTTATGGTTCTCCAAAAATTATTTAATGTGTGAATCCATTCATTTGAGGTAATTCCAAAGGACGCTCATTGGTACCGCCGTGAATTAGTATATCGAGTTACCCCTGAACATATTTACATATTATGGCTCTCTTGTTATGGAATTATTAACTCATTTTAAATTACCAATCCATTATGACACTGGTACTGAATTGTTGACCTCGATCCAATAATCCACCTCTACCCATGAATTGGATCACATTCATGAATGGAGGAGGTGGCATAGGTTAATCAAAGCCCCTATCCCGGACCAATTACTAGTCAACTGGTTCACCAAGTCATTACTTCCACCCATTTCCAAAGATGTTTCCATGGTATGTGTTGTAACCAAGGAGAAATTTATCAATCGTACTCAACATTTGGATTTATTCTACTCTCAATCTAGTGCATTATATGATTTGATTCTGAATGCTCCTTGACCTACAAATGATCCTTCATGACCTATGATGGAACCCCCTGTTCATGGTTTGATAGGTTCTATCCAGCCATAGTCTGTTTCAAATCAGACTAGAAAAAACACCCAATAAACTTCTTCTCCTACCCCCACGTCTGAATTGACTAGGTCTGATCCTCTTCATCTTTAGGTGGTAAGAAGAAAGGGAAAAAATCTTCTAACAAGCAAGGGAATTCATCCACTTAGGACCAAACTAGCGAAACCAAACCACCACAGAAGGATAAGTATCCTTTCCTTATTTGTTAGGATGACCATTACACTAAATAATTCCCTCATTGTGAGGAGATTAATCATTTTTTTAAAAGTACTACCTTCCCTCCACACCAACAACAATTGATTTCACACAATCAAACCCCTCGGCATGAGGGAAATGGAAATTATTCTCATCATATAGAATCTTCCTCCACTAATCGCATCCTTATGATGAATGGAACATTTGATTTGACTACCTTATTCAATACATGTGACTCTACTCCAACTCGGAACAAAACTTCTAAGGGTAAGGCTTCAATTCAAGCACCTTCTTCCACTCCTCCATCGAACGGATCTCTATCAATAGAGAATGTTGTTCCTAATTTAGTGTTTTGACCTCCCAATACATCCATTTAGAAGTCATTTTTCAATATGAATTCTCATGTTTCCCAACAATACAATATTGTAGAATATTTGGCACATGAACCTTGTGCGATGTCCACACTAAAAGTTCTACAGAATTGTCCTATTCAATGTAGAACTCTGTTATCATCTCTTGAAGCTATGAACCTGAAAATTTGTAATACAATTATGTTTCACTTGGAGTATTTTAAGTCAAGACTATCCCATGAATTGGATTTCCATATTCATATGACTATTACTGGAAAGAATATCCATCGTACCATTTTGGACGAAGGAGCCTCGACTTCTATCATGTCATTGTCTTGTTGAAGGGATATTGGTTCTCTTGTCGTCACATAATCTCCAACTACATTGAGGGATTTTGATGGTCGTGGAATTTAACCTTACGGAATATTAAATGCCTTAGCTATTGGTTTGGGAGGAAAGAATGTCTCCATCCATGTAGAGGTAGTTGATGTACCTTTGGACTATAATATTTTTCTTGGTCAGAATTGGTTTTGTGAAATGAATGTCCTTACATCCTCGGTCTTTCAGTTGGTACAATTTTCTCGTCAAGGAAAGATTCTTACAATCGACCAACTCAAATTTTCCAATCCGAATGTCCACAAAAATTAAAATAACACCATTCCTCTCTTGGGACAATCCAATCCTTAGTATGAGGGCATATAATTAGGATTGCTTAATGATTCATCCCTCATCGAAGTATTTCCTTTACCTTCTCCAGATCCTTCACACCTTAAAGATTTGGTAAATATGCTTTCACATGTGGACTCTAGGTTTGATCCCAATTGATTGCCACATAGCTCTGATATCCCTTGCATCCTTACGAGCATGGTTTCCTTTCTGTGTCAAGCTCATTAAAAATTGAAATGGATCCCCCACCCATTAAGTTGAGTCTTCCATCGGATTTAATGCTTGAATCTTCTTTTCATCCGCCTATGCCATTTCAATTTTATTTTTCCTCTGTTTCTAGAGAAAGTTTTCCCATTAGTAACTGAAAGGTTAATCCTGCGAAGAAAAAGAATAGGAGAACAAAAGAAAGCTTCTGGGAAATATCATCAACCTATGACCTTTATGATGGGGGAAAGATCCAAACCTCTGGACATCAAGTTTGGTAAAAACTTGTTAATGGGTATCATCCTAAGTACTGACATATGGACATCATGTTGCGAAGGGGCCCACCAATAGGAATCATACAGAGCATAGTTTCTCTCAATTTTAAGCTCTTTAAAAAAACAAACTCAACTTTGAGCATTGTTCATTTTATATTTCAAGCTCATTAAAAAATGAAGCCAATAATTTGAGCTTACTTTTCATTTTCCATGCTCTCATTAAAACATGAAAAGTGGTTTGAGATTACTTTATTGCTTTTTTTAGCTCTATATTTAAAAATGAAAAGGTTCCTAGTGCTTTTGATACCATTATCATGCTTGCTAAAAACCAAGTAAAATGGTGTCAAGTATACTTTTATCACTTTTTCGGGCTCATTAAAAACTTCTTTCGAAAAAGGAACCCCCTTGGATTTTTCTTTAAGCTCTTTTCAGACTCTCTAAATAGGAAAATATTGCCAACCGAACTTGTTTCTTTCATGCTTGTAAAATTATTATAAAGGTCGTCTTTCTGGTAATACTTTACCGCTTTTTTCTAACTATTTAGATTAATTACAAAAAAAGGTATACTCTAGTTCACCATAACTAGAATGGTTTTCCCAGGTATTATTTTACACTTTTTTAGGTCTTGGGGACTAAATTTACAAAAATGTTCATCCTAGAGTCTTCTTTAGTCTTTTCTGACTCTTTAAACATGAAAAACCACTAAGTTTTATTTCTTTGGACTCGTAAAATTATACATTGAAAGGCCCTTTCGAGACTGAAACACTCCTTTCTCAAGTTCGTAAAACATGTGAGATTGGACTCATCTATTATGCTACATCTAGTGTTTGTTACCCTCTTCCATCATGTCAAAAATAAAAGGGGCACTCATACATCATTATGGGTAAATTAATGGAATGTGAAGATATATTTAATTAGTATTAATGGGAACTTAAATTAACCCTTGAACATGGCACTTGTTTGTATCTTATTCAAACAGTTGGGTGATCAACTTTTCCTCGAGTTATACCAATTCCATGAGTCATCTTACTCCTTTAGTTTTAAATTTGTGAACCATTGATCTACAGGAAAATATGAAAGTTGTAAGAAAGGAATAATGCACCAAAATAATCAAAGAGAATGTACATTGAATAGGAAATTCATGCCACAAATTTCTGATAAATCAGACAAGATTTGCTCAGATAATCACAACATTAATCTTCATTCATTAATCAATAATACAATGATTATACAATAAATAGAATTTGAATCATGTGGATAGGATTCGAATCTTTTAGTTCAAGTTGACTGAATAGATAACTAAATCTGACTGAATAGATAACTCAGTGTGTCTAATCATTGTTGGAGCTCACTAGTCTAATTCTGGATGTCTAAATCAGTCTAAAATAAGTAATTGATGAGGTAGGTGGGAAAAAGGCGCCTCTCCCTTCATGCATGAAAAACTGGCGCTAGGATCAATGAAATTGACCTAACTGATTGTAACTGGAGTTTAACTCAACATAACTACCTACCTACCACAACCAACTGATGGAGGTTGTTGGTGGCACTAAGAGCGGGGTCTTATAATGTAGAGATTAGTATCAGAGGCACATAAAATCATGCATGCACATGTAGTAAGTGGAAGATAATCTCTATGTGTGTCCCCCACACTCTATTACAGTAATAATTACCCCCTAAGTTAGGAAAATAAACCAAATAGACTATATTATACAAAGGATGATTAATTAATCCTAACACCCCCCCCCCCACTTAATCCTAACTTTGGACAACTTGGGCCATGNTCTAAAATGTTGCTTAATAAACTAATGGGGAAAACCTTGTGCGAAAAAAACCCACTCAAAATAAGTAGTGAATTAGGAAACAAGCTATACTTAAGAGAAAAGTTTCCTCTTTAGGAAAAAGCTTGTAAAAATTTTGTTGCAATCTGCAACACTTTGCAGCAACAATGCAGTATCTGGTTCTTCTGTGCAGCAGCATCCTGAGACTGTATTTGTGAACCTATCAATTTTCTTCCAATCTGATGAATGTTGATTTTGTTTCTTCTTTTTGGAGGAGGAATGAAATTATCAATTTTGTTCTTCAGTGGGCCAAATTGTTGATAATTCTCTATCATCAAGTAGCATTTTTCTCAAAGTTTGTTGCACCACTTTGTAGATAGTGAAGTTGTGTGAGAGACTATAACATGTTCATTCTGATATTGGGAGCATGTTCTTCTATCATCTATATTTCCAACACCATTCCCAGCTTCTTCAATGATATTTTGCACCCATTTAGGCTTAGACCGCTGATTTGGAATGGGAGATGGATGGGAATCTAGATTCTCATGAGATACAGCCTCAATATCAATATCATGTTGATCTTGTTCCTCATCATCTGAATCTAAAACATGAGACAAAATATCATCATCAAATAGAATTGGAGGAGTCTTTATACCTCCTTCTGCTTCGGATTGTGGTGGATCAAGCAACTGAACATTGTGCTCTATGAAGCACTTCCTAGTTACAAGTTCCATAAATTTGTCTCCTTTTGCATCCTCAACATATCCCAATAGTATGCATTCACTAATCTGATATTGGAAGGCCTTTCTCTTGTCCATAGGAATTATGTCCCAAGCTTTGGAACCAAAAACTCTCAAGTGAGAGACATCATCTTATGCCCCAATAGTGCTTCGAAAGGAGTGGACCCAATCACTGATTTTTTAGGCACTCTATTCTGTATGTATGAAGAACAATTTACGGCTTCTTCCCAAAGAGGAGGAATATTCTTTTCTTGGAAAATACTTGTTTCCATCTCCTTCAATGATCTATTTTTCCCCTCAGCCACACCATTTTGTTGTGGTGTGTATGGAACCGAGTGTTCCATTCGAATCCCCTCTGATTCACATAATAGATGGAAATCACTCTTAACATACTCACCTCCATTATCCGATATAATGGACTTGATCTTGTTTCTGAATATATTTCCAACCAAGGATTTAAAAAATTTGAAAGTTTTGAATACCTCTGATTTTTCATAAAATATACCCAAAAAATCCTTGAACAATCTCAATAAAAGTAAGAAAATACCTGGATCCATTTATTGATGTCGTAGGCATTGGTCCTGAGACATCATTGTGTATCAGGTCAAGTGTAGAGGAAGCTCTAGTTTCCTTCCCAACTTCATTTCTATTCTCTGGATGCTTACCTACCAAGAAACTAGGACATACTCCATCTAATGTTTGGATGAGTGGCAAGCCCTCAACCATTTTGTCATTGTGAATTTGATGGAGATATTTTGAATTGAGATGGCCAAATCTCTCATGCCACAACTTTATTGTGTTATTGGCATGAGTCATTAAATTTGTTGGATGTGAAGCAGGAAAAAATTGGTAGAAATTATATGCCTTGGAGGCATGATTACCAAACCCTTTTGCTATGACATCTACAGTAGATGATTCAGTGATCTCTATTGTGTAAGAGTTGAATGTAAATCTATTGGGAGAGCCTGTGTGAGTCATCTGATAAACATACAACGGATTTGCTGCAAGAAAGGGCACATAGAGTGCATTCTCGAACTCACCATGTTGGATTTGAATAGAACCTCTCCCAACAACTGGGATTTGAGAGTCATCTTCATATGAATTATAGGTCCTCCTGAGACATTCAAAGTGGTGATGGATTCCCTAGAGGAAACCATGTGGTTGGATGCTCTAGAATATATAAAATAATCCTTCGACTGAGTGAACCATGCCTTCAAGGCATGGAACCTCATGATGATCTTTTGTCAATTGTCTAGCATCAAATTCTTTGCTCCTTGTGGAAGGGAAATATTTTTCTATTCAAGGAGTGTTGACAATCAGTCAATGGTCTTATTCATGCACTGGATCTCTAGATGAAATCCTCTCATAAAATAGGGACACCTAGTCTTCTTGGATTTCTTCTTTTTCTTGGAACCCGAGGCTCCATCTGAAGATTTATAATTCTCCTTTGGATTCAAATAAGTGTTTTTGGTCTCCTTCTCATTGTACTTCCCTCTTTCTTCCACATTATTTTAGTATCCAACTAAGAGTGTTTGATTCTTGGAGGTTCTAAGAACCCCCATTTGAACCAATTGATATTTCTCTTGTATTAAGGACTCACCAAAGGCATCTAGAGAATGCATCTTCCAATTAGGGATGGAATCTCTTCAGAATGGAATGCAGAGACAAAGACTGAGTATTTTGAGACAAAAGAAATAATTTTATCTACATATATATATAGGAGTGCAAGATACTCTTACACTTCGAATTACTTCACAAAAACCAGCAAAAAGCTTGAAAGAGGAACAAAATTTACATACACATGTGAACACAAAGTGGATATTATTGAACTGTATAACATATGAATGTGTTTATATCAGGTATATATTACATATGGAACAATTCTTGAGACTTAGGAATACATGTGGGAGTGTACATGTGACATGGCCAAAATTGACCTCAATCCCCCCTAGGTTGACCAATCAAGCTCCAACTTGGCCCAAACAATCACGAAACCTTATGTGAACATTGGTGAAGTGTGATGGGGAAATAATGAGTCCAAGGCATGCCTAAGTGAGAATATATTGGTGTGTGGGAGGCTCAATGTGACAATAAATGCTCCTAGGAGAGCCAAAATGGACAAAATACATCATTAGCGCCCCTAGTCAAACCCGGATTTCCCAAATCAAGGAGATAGATCTCCAAGACATTAAATGAGGGTGCATGTGTGCTAGGTTGACCAAAATAGAGCATTGGTGCATGTGTGAATGGTCTGAAAATAACCAGTTCACCTCCTAGATCAAATTCCATAAGTCTAAAGCATATCAACTTAATGCATAGAAGCAAATAAAATTGGCTAAGCTATAAACTAAGGTACTAAGGATGGATTAATATTCTAACACCCCCTTTAACCTTTAATTATTACAATTTAACCAAAACATCATGGAGGCCTTGGAAACAAAGGCTCAAGTCACCTAATACAATAGAAATTTATTAATTCATGAAAAACAAGGAAAAGAGGAAAACCACATGGGAACAAAACCTCTCCTAAAAAATGGACATGGGGATGAAAATATGAAGGTGAATGGAATACATCATCATGCATCACTCACTCCAAGAAATTATCTTAAGTAAGTGAATGTCTTCTCAGTAAAACTCTTGGTGAAAATATCAGTCGTTTGCTCGGTGGATAGGTTATATTGCAAGACTATCACCCGATCATGCACTAAGCCCCGAATGTAGTGCATATGGATCTATATGTGATTGGTCCTATGCCTTTGTACTGGATCTATATAAATATTGATGGAACTTTGATTGTCATACCAAATTACAGTGGTTGAATCAAGTGCAACATCAAGCTCTCAAAGAATGCATTGCAACCACACACATTGTGTGGCTACATTCACTGCTCCCCTGTATTCGGCCTCAGCTGATGAAAGGTAAATTATGTGTTGTTTCTTACTTTACCAGAAAATGGGACCATCAGCAAGCATAAATACAAAACCTACACTGGACTTTCTATCATTGGGATCTCCATCCCAATCCAAATCAGAAAATATTACTAATTCTAGTGGAGAACTAGTTGTATAGTGTACCCCGAAACTCCTGGTTCCTTGAACATACTAAAGGATATTATTTGTTTCCTTCCAATGGATCTCATTTTTTTGTTGTGTATATATTTCTATAGCACTAACAGCATAAGCTAAATCAGGTATGGTATGTGTAAGATACATCAAACTCCTGACTAGTTGTCTATAGAATGAGCAATCTACCAAAGGAAAGTCACCAAATTCACTTAGTTTTATTCCAGAAATAAATGAACACTTGGATGACTTACAATCATCCATTTTAAAATGTAATAGTAGGTACGAATCATACTTATGTTGGTTGATCATGATGCCTCTTTCATATTTCTCAATTTCCAAACCAAGAAATTGTTTTAGCAATCCCATATTAGTCATTGCAAAGTCACTTTGTAGAGATGCTTTAATTGATCCAATTTGTTTGGTGCAGCTCCCTGTAATTAAGAGATAATCAACATATAGTACAATTACCTGCAATACATCATCATTTTTCTGCAAATACACATTATGATAATACTTGCATCGAATAAAACCAAATGAGAGCAAAAAACTATCCATTTTGGCATACCAAGCCCTTGGGGCTTGCTTGAGGCCATAGAGTGACTTCTTCAACCTAAAAATTAGGGAAGGATACTATTGGAAACCTTCATATTTCTGCATGTATATTTCTTCCTGTATTTTTCATTGAAGGAATGCACTCTTGACATCCATGTGGTGAATCTCCCAACATTTACTAGCAGCAATGGCTAAAACTAGCTTGATTCAATCCATCTTTGAAACCAATGCAAAGCTCTCTGTATATTCCACTCCCTATACTTGAGAAAAGACTTTGGAAACTAATATGGTGTTATATTTAATATCAGAACCATCTAAATCAACTTTGGTTTTGTAAACCCACTTACATTGTACAATCTTCCTCTTGGGAGGCAAGGGAACCAATTCCCAAGTCTCATTCTCTTGTAGAGAACTGAATTCATATTGCATGGTTGATTGCCACCTTGGGTAATGAAATTATTCCTGATATGAATTTGTATAATATCCAATCATCATATAACACTGCTTAGCAAGAGCAATTTCACTTGAATAAGAAGCATTGTGAAATTGTGATCTTGTTTTCCTAGGATCTAGAGGATTGCCTGCTAGATCCCCCGCAACTTGTATGGTTTTCTTAGCCCACTTGGGACTTGAAGGTGAGTCATGTACAGAAATTTCATCTTCAGCCATGTGATTATCAGAAATATCATTAAAAAAAAAAGATTTTGAATCATCACTTACATCATCATGGTGTTGGGGAGAAGAGCATTTCCTCGGTGCTAGTTCAAAATCTAGTATAATCTCCTCTTCGAATTGCACACTTATTTCAATAAAAAAATTGTGTGTGGATGTATCAAATATACTATAACCCTTTATGTATTCACCATAACCCACCATGATACATTCTTTTCTATATGGCTTCAATTCCTTTCTCTTTTCTGATGGAATTCGAGTCCATGCCTTTGAGCCAAAAATCTTGAAACGTGAGATGTTTTGTTTGTGACCAAACCAAGACTCATAGCGTGTTTTCCCTTTAATTAATTTCTATAAAGACATATTCTAAATATATGAAGCACAATTTATGGCTTCAACCCATATCTTAGGACTCAAATCCTTCGCCTCAATCATGCATGTAGCCATCTCCTTAAGAGCCCTATTTTTCCTCTCTACCACACCATTTTGTTGTGGTGTGTAGGGGACCAAATGTTACATTTGGATGCCACATTCCTCACATAGGTGCTGAAAATTTTTATTTTCATACTCTTTACCATTATCATTCCTAATTATTTTAATCTTTTCCACTTTTATTCTCAAGAAGGGCCTTCTAAATCTTCAAAGTCTCAAAGACTTCATATTTTAGCTTAAGGAAGTATACCCAACAAAATATTGAGTAATCATCTATGAAAGTGAGAACATACCTTGATCCTCCATATGAGTGAGTGGGAAGAGGACCAATGAGACCTGAATGCACCAATCCAAGTGCTTTTGTAGCTTTCCTTTCCTTCCCCTTCTCATAGTTGTGCTCTGGATGCTTTCCCACTACACAACCAATGCATGCACCATTGGAAGATTTGATAGGAGGAAGCCCTTCTACTATCTCATCCTTGTTGATTGCTTGAAGGTATTTGTATTTCATGTGACGAAATATCTCATGCCATATCTTGACCATTAGCATGAGACAGAAGGACTTGACCACTGGAATTTGAAAGAAATTTGGAGAATTTATACATTCTAGCTTGGTGATATGCATACCCCAATGCCACAACTTTGTTGGAGGATATTTCTGCTATCTCTACCACATCTGGAGTAAATGTTACTCTCTTGGATTATCTTTTATGTATCAATTGGTATACTGACAACAAATTTTATTCCAAATCTGGTGCATAGAGGACATCATTGAAATATCCATGGTCAAGGTCGATCCTCCCAACTCCCTTGCTCTAGATATCAGATTCATCTCTCATTCGAACAGTTAAGTCACTATTCGAATGCATGGAAGTGAAGAGCTATCTAATAGAGGCCATATGCATGGATGATCCCAAATCAATGACGAATTTGGAGGTATCATAAGAACCTATAACCATAGCATGACATTTCTCCTTGTTGCCAGAACCTAAGTTGCCATCCTTCTTCCTTGCGTCATTTGGGACTGGGATGTTGTTTTTCTCAATTCAATGTGCCATCATGTCAATGTTCTTCTTAGTGTAGGAGCTCTTTGGATGCCATCCCTCGTGGAAATAGGTGCATTTGGTTTCCTCCTTTCCCTTCATGTCCTTGTACTTGCAAGGATTTGAACACCCATCAGGATTATTGGGTCTATCTTGATTCTTCTTCTCTATCTATTTTGAACTCTTGTCTTTCTACTTTCCTTTGGATGCATTCGAAACACCTGCAGCAAGAGCTCGATCCTTGCTTGTCTTGATTGTTTCCATTTGCACTAGCTTGTCTTTCTCTTGAGTCAAGGACTGCATGAAGCTTGCTAGTGTTGGCATTTTCCAATTTCGAATGGTTATCTTTCCATAATGGAATGTGCTAATAAATACTGAGTATTATGGACCCAATTTCAAAAGAATCGATAGTATTAATTGTTCTTCCTTCTTCTCAATTCCACACTACTTGAGTTGAAGTAACAAAGACTTGAATTTGGTGAAGAAATCATCGATGGTGTCGAAATGCGTTGGGCTCAAGGTGATGAGCTCATTTTCAAGTTGGTGTCCCCTTAGTTCATTAGTTTTCCCAAAGAGAGATTCAAACCTGAGCCAAACTTCATTGGGGGTTTTCAAACTGTCAACATGAAATAGGAGATCTCTCAAAATCCTAATACATAGCATCCCACAAGCTTAATCTAGTCTATTGAAGTATTTCAACTTCTCTACTGTAGAGTTGGGTTCCACTTATGTACCCATGGGGACCTTGTAGAGACCCTTATATCTCAGTGGATTACCATCTCAGCCTTCCATTCAAATTAATTGAGTGGAGTTAGCAAGATGTTTTTTTTTCCATCTCTTCTTGCACTAGTGGTGAGATTTTGTTGAAAGTACCTGCAAAAAACACTCAAATTTTATCTAGAAAATCTCTCAAATGCAGCTCAAACACTCAATATTTATATGAAACTCCAATAATATTTGATACCATGTGATAATTTGATATACATATGGATCTAGGAGAATAATAGACTCTCACAATTCGAAAATTACTTTGCAAAAACCATGAAAAAGATTGAAAGAGGAACAAAATTTGCATACACATGTGAACACAAAGTGGATATTATTGAACTGTATATAATTTGAATGTGTTTAGATCAAGTATATATTAAATATGGAACAATTTGTGAGGATTAGGAATCCATTTGGGAGTGTACATGTGACATGGCCAAAATTGACCTCAGTCGCCCCTAGGTGGACCAATCAAGCTCCAACTCAACCCAAACAGTAACGAAACCTCATGTGAACATTGATGAAGTGTGATGGGGAAATAATGAGTCCAATGCATGCATGGGTGAGTAAATATAGGTGTGTGGGAGGCTCAATGTGACAATAAATGCTCCTAGGAGAGCCAAAATGGAAAAAATACATCATTAGCGTCCTTAGTCAAACTCATATTCCCCAAATCAAGGAGGTAGTGCTCCAAGAAATTAAATGAGGGTGCGCATGTGTTGGGTTGACCAAACTAGAGCACTAGTGCATGTGTGAATGGTCTGAAAATAACCAGTTTACCTCCTATATCAAATTCCCTAAGTCTAAACCATAGAAACTTAATGCTTAGAAGCAAATAAAATTGGGTAAGGTATAAACTAAGGTACTAAGGATGGATTACTATTCTAACACCAAGCTTTCCTAGTACTGATAGAACCAGTTGCTAATCTTTCCTGTCTATTTTGCATTGTTTGCATTGTAGTACTAGTGCTTTGTACTTTGCAAAGAATTGTTGAATAGTCTCGAAACAACTGGGATGTAGTGAAATGAGCTCATTCTCTAGAATATTCTATCGAAGCTCATCTTTTTTACCAAAAAAATATTCAAACTTTTCCCGATCTTCCTTCGGAGTCCTTAGTCCCTCAAGATGGAAAAAAATATCTTGGGAGATGTGAGTGCACATGAAACCAAAGGCTTCATCAAGCCGATTCAAAAACGTGTTCTTATCAACATACTGTTGGGGATCATTTTATCTACCCATTTTCATCCTAAATAGGCCTAGCTTGCGTTAGGCTACCTGCATATCTTCCCTACAATCAGAGTAATTGAAGGGTGTAAGGATTCAGGGTACAAGAGTTGAAGAATTCTCCATTTTTCTATATGTTGATCAGTCAATTCCTCAAGAAGATACATAGATACCTACAAATAACACTGCAAAACCAATTCAATTCACAATTATATGTTAGTATAATCCTTTCCACCTCGACATGTGAACTTTCTCAGAGTCCTTCACACCTATATAGACTTCTATAGACAAATTTAGAGGGGGAAATGCTATAATTCCAGGATATATGTGGAAACTCAGTTGCTTCTGATGCACAATTGGAGATTGGACAAGACTTGTTTCTAGCCTAAACAAGGATCTGCTACCATGTTAAATTTGTGAACCGTCGATCTACATGCAAATATGAAAGTTGTAGGAAAGGAATTATATAGTGGAATAATCAAAGAGAATGTACACTAAATAGGAAATTAATGCCACAAATTTTAGATAAATCGGACAAGAATTGTTCAAATAATCACAACAATAATCTTTAATCATTAATCAATAATACAATTATTATACAATAAATAGAATTTGAATCATGTGGATAGGATTGAAATCTACCAACTCAAGTTGACTGAATAGAAAAATAAAGCTAATTGAATAGCTAACTTAGTGTGTCTAAATCACTATTGGAGATCACTAGTCTAACTCTGTTTTTATGCCAGAAATTGTTTCCAGACTACAAGAAAACAAGCCAACATAATCTCAAATATTTCAATAAAACAAAACAGGGTTTTTAGGGTTTTTAAGGTTTTCTAGTTGTGAAATTTGGCGACAAGAGGGAATGCATTCATAACCCAAATAAAAACTAAATCACAAGCATAGAAAAACTAAGATGCATAACATAATAACCATGTATCCAACAGAAAACAACACTGAATTTCATCCACAAATGGCAAGTACTACAAGCATAAAAACTTTAAACCAGCAATGAAATTACCAACTGAGTAGCTAAAACAAGCTATAAATGAAGCCAGAGAACAAACTGAAGGGTAAAATGGAGCATATATTTCATAATCAGTTCTTCAAATACACATAAGAGTCATTTACTTAGCTTATGAACAAGTCTAGAGATATCCTCTAGCCAGCCAAAAAAACTGAACCTCTAGTCCTCTTTGTGACATACATTAATACTATCCTTCAAAATTCGGTTAAGGACTAAACCCTAACTTCTTTTCATCCTACTCATCGAAATAGTTCTATCAAAATAATAATTACAAAAATGAAATATCTTCAAAACATAACTAATAACTCATTGTGTTAACAAGCCTCATAGATCTTTAGTTGCCTTTGCTAACAAGGCTATCCCTTCTAAGGCTTGGGCCTTTCTCCTAGCCTTCAGTTGCTATGCTTCCATCTCTGCCATATTTCTAGTGAGTTCTTCATTTTGCTGTTGTAGATCTTTGATGGTTTGTTTTAACATTGTAAATTGTGACTCAATATTTCTTTTTCTTTTCAATGCCTCTTTTAAGACTGCAATTAGCTCCTAATAGTGGTTATTAACCTCATCCAGATCCTCTCTGAGTCTTCTATTGGCCATAACCAAGCCATCATTTGTCTCCTGCATATATTCCATCTGATGTTTATATTGCTTTATATTTCTCTGTAAATTCTCTTTCTCTGAATCAAATGCTTTATTTCCTGTTATACTTTGCATCTCATTGGGAAGCCATGGAATGTTTAGTCTCCTATAAATTTCTTCATCTTCTAGCAGCAATTCTGTAGGAGTTTCATGAAAACTTAGGTTTTCTCTAGTCTCAGCTTTGTAGGGAACATTTTCATCAACCATCGGCTTCTTTTCTGAGTGAGAAACCTCTATATTACTTTCTTGTTGTTCCTTTAACATTTGACTTCGTATCTCTAAAAATACATCAGACAGTTTAGTTTCAGTAAGGGAAGATTCTCCTTCTGATTTCATTGGCCTTTTTCCTTTACTGTCACCCTTATCAACATCCAATTTTTCATCAGAGGAGGAGTCATCTATCATAGTTACTCCTTTTTTATTCAATTTAGGGTTTAGTAATTTCTTCATATTCAGCCTGAGCTTGTTTCTGGGTCTAGTCTTCAGTCTCCACCTAGGAGAAAGTTCCCCTACCATTTTGAAAGTTTTGCCCTGATGGGTGACTGAGGCAAATTCCATGACTTTTAGCTTCTTTTTCTTTGGTACTGCTACCTCGTCTTCCTAGCTGTGAAATTCCTTTTTAGTGCCAACCTTAGTTTCATCAATAACAGGAAGTTTATCCTCTTCAAACAGGTATGTTTCATCCTCTGAAAAGACTATAATTGGACTTTGCTTTTGGACTTTAGTATCCTCTTCATCACCTAAAACTTTCTCTTCAAGTACAATCTTTTCATCAACAAATGTCTCTGCTAGTGCATCATCCTAAACAGGCTGGGTCGCCCTATTAATAGACTACAAATCTTTGCTCTCAATGTCATTTAGATGTTGTTTAGACTCACAATATTCTTTTGCAGGCTCTGCAACTTCCTCCAATTTGACACTGTCTTCATCTTTAACCTTTATATTCTATCTTAGCTTTATGATCAAGGTCTGTCCTTTATCAGCTTGCTTTCTATTAGACTGTCCTTCTTGACTATTCTGAAACCCTGACCAAAAAAGGAAATATTCCCAAGTTTTTCCTTTACTCTGCAAAACACTGTTGATAATGAGTTTGATAATTCCATGGTGAAAAATGGACTGTCTAGTATGATTTTGGTGTTCTTTGATTCTGCAAGACATCTTCTGCAGGCTCTTTAGCAAGAACAAGGGCAGGTTCATCTTTGATTCATTACTAAGGTGTTGAAGAAACCTGAAATGGTATTTAAAAACGAAGGCATACCTTCCTTCACAAGTAATATAAATTTGTAAAACCTTAATAGGTTCTACCCATTCAGGCCTGAAGTTATGGATGGGCACACCCTTACCCCAATATGGAACTATACCGGGCAGTAGGTACCTTTGTGCATTAAAGGTGAATGACACTTTTTTAAACCAAAGTTATCCCTCATTTTTAACCCCTGTTGCCTCAGCTACCAACTCTTTGGTCAATTTAAATTTCAAAGTATCAAAAGATACAATATCTTTGTCATAACACTGAGCAAACTTATGGGAGACCTCAGCATTGTATCCATCAATTTTCCTGAAAAATATCAACCATCCTGCATTTTCAAATAGCTCAGCACATCCTGGGAATTTATCTATCCAACTGAGATCAGTGGACTCGGCCCTATTAGTTTTTCCACTCTTCTTCATTTTCAGTATGTTTTGCAGCACATGTTCAAAAGCTTAACACAAGCGCTGGAAGTCAATCCTGTGAAAGGTTAGGTGTCAAATTGCAGGTTCCAGCTGTCTTCAACTATCCAGATCACTTCAAACTGTCACCGCTGGGAAGCCCTAATTCTTCCTTCAACTGTCAAAACTCTGATTTCTCAGCAATATGTCTCCACCATGGCTTTCAATGCCTTCATATTCTTCAACTTAGGAACCTATTCCTGAAAATTCTGCCACGTTCCACTCACTATCATCATTTGCCATGAACTTGCATACAATTGACACGATCTCCCTCACACGATGACCAGACACATGTTTCAATGATTAGCCTGGAAAGACACGTATCAAATGTGATAATTGATGTGGTTAACACCTTAGGAATGAAACCCCCGAAAAAATAGGACTGAAAAAGGACTATTTTGGCACTCGCGACTTTCTTGTAGTGCGCTAGTGCATTAATTTCGCTCTTGCGCTACAAGAAAGTCCAAACACATAATTTCATGTCATTTAATCACTAATCCAGTTTTAAGAATTGGTTTATATGTTTAATCTTGATCTTAGTGTCACTGATGAAACCATTAATCAATATACACCTTGTAGAACCCTTCAAGAATGAACTCTAAGCAAAATTTATAAAAGCAAGCTTAAAAATAGGAAAAATAAAAATGATGAAAACTAAAAGGCATAAACTCAAAATTAACCTTTACACCAAAATTTCCTAGGAGTAAAAATATTAGCAAATTTCAAAAACATAAACAAAAGCATAAAACTAAGGAAGACAAAATCATGACCTAACACTCTGGATGTCTAAATTAGTATACAATCAATTAACTAATAAGGTAGGTGGGAAAAATGCACTACTCTCACTTCATGCATGCAAAATTGGTGCTAGGATAACTGAAAGTGATCTAACTGATATAACTAGAGTTTAACTCAGCATAATTGCTTACCTACCACAACCAACTAATGGAGGGTGTTGGTGGCACTCATAGTGGGATCCTATAATGTATGGATTGGTCTCAGAGGAACATAAATTCATGCATGCACATGAATTAAGTGGTAGAGAACCTCTATGTGTGTCCCCCACACTCTAGAATAGTAATAATTACCCCTTAAATTAGGCAAATAAACCAAATAGACTATATTGGACAAAGGAGGATTAATTAATCCTAATATTTGGGTCATCCAAAGAATTCCTATTTATTGTATTATGTTTTTGTCTCTACCTCATTAAGTTAATGTTTCCAAGTCACTTGTCACTTCACTATATGTTTAAGGGAAGTATTAAACTGGAATAAACCTTTGCAGTCATAAATCCTTCTATTTTTTCAATCGTCTCTGAAATAATCTCTCATGTTCACCATTACACCTCTATGTCAGTCCATGCTCATTTGATCTACCATTTTACATCAATTTCTTATGTTGGTTTCATGTCGATGATGTGGGATACATTATGTCCCTCCTTCAACGAGCCTGTTCCTGTCGACCTTAGCACATCATCTAAGGATTAGACTTAGAAACTAGTCAGTACCTTGGAGTTTGCATACCTCAATCGTAGGTTTCCTCACCTTCAACATTAGGTCTACATCATTAACCTACAATGAAATGATTTGATAGATGTTCGAATATGAATCATTTATTCGCATTCATTGGAATGCACTAGGATACCTTGGGGATCATTATCATCATCAGTGATTTCCCTCACACTTGTTAACGGTTCACATTATTGAATGGTAATCAAGTGGTTTCTACCATGTTCGACTTTAGCTCCTTTATTTGCAAGGATAGAATGATACTTTTATGGGTTTAGGTTGAATACCTTAGGGATCCTTCATGTACTTTACCTAGGTTGCGATGGAGACATTTTTATGTACTGTCACACACATCACTTTGTATTAATCATGGTTGTGTTATTATCTCATCATGGATCTACTTTGTATTTTTGTATCCACGATTTTTCCACGGTTATTTTAGGTAAATATCCACAATGTATTTTAGTGGTCATATCTTCATTCAATACTTTTATGGATCTACAATGTATTGGTTGGCAGTCATGTTGTCAGTCTTTGGGATGATGAAATATTGGATTGTGAAAATTCCTTGTTTGTTGTTGACATATTTCCAACTGATGGTTCCTTGCCTTGATCCTTTATCCTTTATCTATCAAATTATTCCACCTATCTCATTACTCTAGCTTCATACTTTGGAGGGAAATATATTACACCGAATTTTCATCCTCCTCATGATCATGAACCATGTACACCTTTTCCTTGCCTTAATCCTTGAAGTGCTTGTCTAGAAGCTCCTTGGAAGATGAGCCACGATAGGCCATTTTGCCTTATATAAGGGTGTGTCACTCTCTAATAATGCAGTTTGCTCCATTACAGGGTGAGTTACTAACGCAATTTTCTTGTATAAAGGTACATCATTTCGTGTACGAAGGGAAAAAAGAGAATTTTCGAGAAGTCTCTTGTAGGAGACCCTTGTGGAGGTTTATCCCTTCCATTTAAGGTGGATCTCACTCACCTCCCAACTTAGTATGATACCACCTCCTCCTTCTCCCTAATCATGTCCTCTCCTCCTCATATTTGTTGGCCTATAAATGCAAACCCATCCTCATGGCTTGGGGATTTAGAATGACAGCATCCAAATGCTAGAGAAATTTCGCCAGAGTTCTTATCTTTGATTTTCATATTGAGGCAAGGTTATGTCGGAAGGGAGCTTCAACACCAAGTTTCTATGGTTGTAGTTATTTCTTCTTTCATATTGATATATTAATATCTTCTTTTTCCCATAAATGATGTGTAATCTCATTTACAATAATTCTCTTTCGTCAATTTCTTAGATCTATAAAATTATCTTGTAGTTTCTACTTGTATCTTGTTTCCATTGAATCTTGTGTAGGCTATTTCTTCATCAATAAGGATTTCAAAATATTTAGGTTAGCGAGGAAAACCTTTGAAAAGAGGTACAGATTCTTCACATTCAAGTGATTTGATAAATCTAGGGAAAGGTTTTTACATTTCTATTATGCTTTGTTCAATATCCAAACCATGTAGAGTAGAGAGTTTTGTCCTTTCCCACAGACAAAGTGTCTTGAAACACTAATCTTAGAAAATATCATCAATCAGGGGTTTGATGTGGAAACCTTCATTCTTCTTACAGTGGGTTCAGACCATTGGCTAATAAACCTTCTTCTAAAAGTATTAAAACAGAGTGCTCCTGAGCCCTTCAAGTTCAAAGCCTTATGTTTAAACTATGAGGACTTCATCAAAAACATTGACAATTGGTGGATAGATTTAGATCTATGCCTTGGACCTTTGATGCATCACCTTCAAGTACACTTAAAAAATATTAAACTCAAACTCAAAAAATGGAATAAAGAGGTTTTTGGCAACTTGTTTTAGGCCAAAAAAGACATTAGACTTCAAAATGATAAAAGATCAACAAGAAATCATTGATCTTGTTAGAAATGAGGAAAGGGATCTCTAAGAAAAGGATCTCCAAATATAGTTAGACACTAAACTCAATCAAGAAGAGACTCTTTGGATATAAAAAATCAAGAGCTTTGTAGTTGAAGGATGGTGAGAAAAACACCAAATTATTCCACAATGCCACAAAGCATAGAAGAAACCTCAACATCATTTCGCATCTCCACTCCTCCCATGGAACCATTATTGAGATTAGTGAATACATAGAGAAGGAACTAAACCAATTCTTCAATACATCTTAAAGGAACCCATAGAAGATAAATATGAAGCTATAGAAAAAATCATGACGCATATACCTAGAATGTTCACCCTTGACCAAAACTACAATCTCTTCAAGCCCATCTCAATGCAAGAAGTGGAATTTGTAGTTAAAGAGATGTGTACTAGTAAAGCTTCAGGACCAGATGCTTTTACCATAGACCTATTCAATTCATGCTGGTCAATTGTCAAAGGGATATCTAGAAACTATTCAAAGCCTCTTGCAAAATATCTATAGTGCACAAGGCTTTAAATGTGACCGTCCTAACTCTAATACCTAAGAAGGAAGGAAATATAGGTCCAAGCCAAATTTAATCAATTTCTCTTTGTAATGTGGTTTACAAAATAAAAAATAAGGTGATTGCTAACATATTCATGAAACCTCTTCTTCCCACTCTAATCTCAAAAGAGCAAATAGGTTATGTAGAAGGAAGACAAATTTTGGACAACCTCTTCTTAGCTCATGAAGGCATTCATACCCTCAAATCTCGAAGAGGCCTTGTTTTCTAATCAAGTTGGACATGTCCAAGGCCTTTGATAAAATTATTTGGTAGTACATCAAGAAAAATCTCTTAGCCTTTGGGTTCTACCCTACATGGATGGATTGGATTCTCTCCCTCTTGTCTTCCTCCTTATTTTTTATTTTCCTTAATGGCTCCCCCTCTTCTACATTTTCTCTCTCCTAAGTCATAATGCAAGGATACCCTATATTCCATTTCTTATCCATTCTCATGGATGAAGAACTTGGGAGAAGCCACAATAATACCAAAGTCACTAACATAATCTTGGGGATTTCTTTACACTCTTCCCACGATCACTCTCATCTTTAGTTTGTCGATGACACCATGCTAATGGGATCTCCCTCTGTTAAGGAATCCAAATTTCTCAGGACTATCCTTCATACATTAATGCAAGCCTCTATCACTAAAATCAACCTGGAAAATTCTCATATATTCTTTTTCAACACTTCCCTATATCTTCATGCTAGAATCCTCATAATCGTTCGCTTTCAAAAGGGATCCCTCCCCTCAAAATTCCTAGGAGCTCCACTTACTAAAAATGCCCTTAGAAATGTTTCCTAGGAAATCCTTCTCAATTCTCTTACTCTCAAGATTCCAAATTGGACCTTTAGGCCTCTTAATTTTCCCAGAAGAGTGGTTCTCCTCAAATCCATCCTTCAAGCAATACCTCTCTACCTTTTCTCTGTGATGGAAACTCCTAAGCATATCCTAAATAAAATAGGAAACCTACAAAGTAAATTCTTGTGGAGTAGCAAAGTTGAGTCAAAATAATGGGCTCTGGTCCCCTTGGAAATTTTTTTTTCCCAAGTCAAAAGGTGATATAGCTCTCCAACATCCAAAGCTTCTCAATAATCTCCTGGTAGAAAAAATCTGGTGGAAGTTATTTCTATCCCTCTCACCCCTTGGGCCTCTATTTGGAGAGGAAAATATGAACTCCCCAACTTCATGAAAGATATAATAAGAATAGAAGGATACCTAAAGCGTTCTGTTATTTGGAACTCATCCTGGTCTCAAAAATATTTGATCACGAAGAACTGCTTCTAGGAAATAAGATGTCAGGAAAAATATTTGCACTAATAATTCACCTTGAACATTAAATTATCAACCAGGAGTCCATAAACTTAGAGGTGTAAGCATAGGAAATGCGGGACCAAAGCTTTTAATATAACCTAATATAATGCCGACAAACACACTTCGAAATTCTACGAATTAAAACTAAGACAAAAATGATAAGAAAACTAACACCACAAGATGTATCTATTGGATTAAAATATATTATTTCTTGAGTTCGATCCCGATATTCAATGTCTTAATATTATAGTGGTTTTTCAACTAATATACAAGAAAACTAAATTAAATAAAAAAACAAAGCAAATATAAAAGTAAAGTAGATCAGAATAATAATTATTGCAATATAAGACAATATTGTGACTAGATATAACTACAAACAAAATCCACCCTTCAAGTGTAAAACACAAACACCATGACAACATATAATTCTATTCACAATGGCACTTAAATATGCATTAAATATTCATTTTGTTCACCTTTATAAAAAAATTCATAAACTATATTCAAAAAGGATATTTATTTAAATCCTTGGATCATCATTCAACGAACAGGAGAAAAGTACACATAGACTTTGGATTCCACCTAGTGCTCGATTTGGTATTGAAAATAGTGTTGAACATTCAATGTAAGTGAGAATACCATATAAATCAGTCTAACCTACCAAAAGCATAGAAATTAACCAAAATGAATGGAAGATCACCTTAGATTGTCGAAAAAGGAAATTTAGGCTTGGAAGGGTGGATATACAGGGAAAAAAGTAGATAATAAAGGGTAACTGGGAGTATACAAAGTGGCCAAAAAAAAATGAGGCCATCATAAGGGATGGAAACACTACTCTTTTTTGGGAAGATGTTTGGAAGCAGCTTCCTCCCTTAAACTCTTACCATGTTTCCACTCATCTCATCAAGCATCCCTCTATCAAAAATAAGAAATTCATTTTAGCCACTAGAAGGAAAATGAAAACAAGGAGGAACGAAAGCAATGGTTAGATATAAATCACTGGGTCCCTCGTTCTAAGGACCCGGATATAGAACTCCTCTAGAAATATATTCTCTCTAGAAAAATCAAAATAAATAAAGGAAAATATCAGCTTCAATGGGGTTACAAATCGACAAGAACCTTCACCATTAAGGAATCCTATAATCTAGTCTTAGAAAGTACCATCCATCCTGATGAAACTATCTAGAAAAAAAAATTGGACAACCAAATTGTGCCCTAAATCTCAATATTTCTATGGATAATAATTCATAGCCAAATTCTTACCTGGGATAAGCTCCAAATAAGATATTTTTTCAAACCATCAAGATTCACCCTTTCTCAAAACTAAAAAGAAGACATGGACCATCTGTTGAATAGTTGCACTTTCACCAACTCGCTCTAGGACAAATCAACCATTCCCTTCAGATGGTTTGACAAAATATTTGGCTCAATAAGAAACATGCTTTCATCATGGAGAAAGGATCCTTTTAAAAATGTCATTCTTAAGAAAATATGCCATCTCCTACCTAGCTTCCTCGTATGGACAGCCTGGAAGGAATGCAACCATCATATTTTCAAAAGAGAAAAATGGAATCCTTATCAAATATGGAGCACCCTTCAATCCAAAACCTAAGAGACCGTAAACTGGTCCTCATGGACCCATGAATACTTGGTTTGTGAGCCTTGGGAACAAACTATATGGGATAATTGGAATCCAATTATCACAAACAAGCCTACTTCCCAGGAGGCAAAGAATATTCATAGTCAATTCCAAATAATTTGTGGTAAGCCCCCTAAAGGAATCAATAAGCTCAACTTTGATGGAGATTCTTGTGGTAATCTTGGACCCACGGGATACGAGGAAACTTGGACAAATTAGCATCGAAACATCCTTTGGGTTTATGTTTGTGCACTGGGTAAGGGAACAAACAATGTTGTAGAGATTTAAGATCTTCTCTCTAGAATACAAACCACCATATCTCATTACCTTCATAAACTGATTGTCAAAGGGGACTCTAAAATCCTAATTACAACTATCAACAAAATTATGCAGGGCTTGAAGGCGGCTAAACTATCAAGAATTTGGAGCTTCACTTATGGCCTAGATGAATTAGCTTAACTCATTCCAAAACTCCATATAGCCATCCCTTCCCATGTGGTACATTAAGGAAATCAACTCACAAACTTGCTTGCAAACATGGGTATTAATACCATAGATGGTGAAATCAGGTTGGTTGTGTCAGATATTCAGCATCAACTAGGTGGAAAGGATTGCCATAGAATTTCCAACAAGGATATAAAGGACCCAAGCAACTCTCCCAGCTTAGGGAACCAAATGGATTAGAGCCACAACTCGATGCTTCTCACTCCTCATAATGGTATTATCCAGATGGAATAAAGACTCGACCCTAGAGAAGAGAACGGGGCCAACATTCACCAGCCTTCTGATACCTCCATCCAAGGGAATAAAAACACTAATTCAAAAGGTCAAGTGGTTCATTGAATGTGATACCAAATGGGAAAAATTGAAATCAGTCATAAAATCATGAGGACATCCTAATGCAGAGAAAGGATGACCTCCCCATCTATCATTAGTATCTATAATAAGTAATAATTCACAAGATGTCTCTCTCTCTCTATCTATGCTCCATTGCAATCTCTTCCTTCTCATCGCATACCTCATAATCATGAACTTTAATGGGATTTCATTAGAAAGGGTGCACGTCATTTTAATGTTGTTGACATGCCTCATGCAAAGGAATTACACAATGATTTTTCATCCTAACACCTCCTGCATAAATTGGAGTTATATGGAAAAATCTCCTCACTTCTGTGAAATCAAAAGTCCTGAGTTGAGCATTAACTTTTTACTCAAGGAAATTGGGCTAAACGCCTTACCTGTTCAGGTTAATTAGGTATGGGTCAACGTATTGAATTAGGATGAGATCAAGGAGTCTGGGGATGAAAGTAACTGGCAATTTGGGTCAGAGGGGGGTCCCTCCCTGAACGCGAGAAGCTTGAAAACTAGAAGATTTAATAGGCTATCCAATGACACCTACAACCTTGAAAGGTCTATAGACATCAAACGAGCCTACCACTCGGCCCATTTTTATAGAGAGAGAATTGCAGAGAGTGCTTACAAAGAAATTAAGGACCTGGAAGAGGAAATTCACTTGGAGAAAGAAAATGTCCCTGAAAACTAGAAGCAAGATGCCTTTGAAGATTGAATTATTGACTTGGAGCACTCCATAAGTTGAATGAATTTATCTAACATAATTCTCAACCTCTATTGTTTAGTTAAAGCTCTTATATGGAAATAAAGGGGAAAAAGGGAGGACAATTCTAAAGACATGTACAACAAACTAGAGGAAATCAACTCTCGCCTAAAGTTGCTCAACAAAATGGCCTTCATGTTGAAATTCATTGATGCAAAGAAAAATACTTTGGCCAAAGCTATGGGTTTCATATTTGAGATCACCATAGTCACAAAGGAAGACCTAAATCTGGTTCAACAGCAACAACCTAACCCTACTCGTCCGCCCCAGGAGCTCATCATTTTAGATGATGATGATGAAGACTTGGCTTCTCCAAAAGCCAATATGGTTCATGCTTGAAGGGCCTTCAGGTAGTCTACTTTGTTTCTATGTTAAATCTTTGCTAGGTTTTTGTTAGAATACTCATATCTTTCAAGTTGTCAAGCTTTAAGTTTTGTTTTAATTTCGGTTATATAACCATTCTATCTTGAAACTCCTCATGTTTTATTAAACTTTTTAAAATTAAAACTTTCAAACATCTTATGTTTTCATTTTCAAGCTATAGGTTGCTATATTTGCCTTAAGAAGGGCACCTTATAGATAACTCCTTTTATATATATATGTGTGTGTGTGTGTGTGTGTGTGTAATTTTAATAAAATAGAAGGATCTATCTTGCTTTAAAAAAAAATCATAATAGAAGTCCTTTTAAAGATGCATAAACACTTTACGAAAAAAAAAGAATAAGGCTGTGTAATCAATGTCATTGATACATAGAATGATGATATACTATGGAATAAAACAATTTTGTAATATAAACATGTATAATACGTCTTTTATTACTATTATTATGAAAATGTCATTGGTATTATAGAATGGTATACTATTATGGAATAAAACAATTTTCAAGAAGGTTGTGTAATCCATGCTATTGGTATTTGAGAATGATAAATATTATTATGCAACAAAACAACTTTGTAATATAAATATGCATGATACATCCTTAAGAATTTTGTAATATAAACATGTATGATACATTCTTTAATAGTTCTATTAGGAAAATGGCATTCTTTAGTTTTATTAGGAAAATGTCATTCTGCACATTAAGTACAAAGATATGGAGCTATATAATAAGGCGGTAATCTTCTTTTAATGGAATGGAATGTTTTAAAATTTTATTATTAAAATTTTGAAATTCTGCAATGAGATCTACAAAAACTAAGGACTCTTTATATTTGGAAAACTGGAAATCCAAGTCAAGCTCTTGGAGAATGACTATCCATCTATTGAATTTTCCCCCGATTATGCATCAGGACAAAACATATTGAAAGGGATTAACATATTCCACAACTATAGTGGTCCTTAGTAGGATGTGGTGATGTAACCTCTACACAGCATAAACAGCTACAAAATCCAACTTCTCAACGTGGGAGTATTGAGTTTCAGGACCAGCCAATGCGCAACTAAGATAATAGACAACATGCTCTTGGAGCTTGTCATCTTCCTAGACTAATACTACCCCAATGGTTGATTCCAATACAACTAGATACATATAAAACCTCAAGAATAATCCAGCGAGTGTAACAATGGAGCTGACAGCAAATCTTTCTTCAATGCCTCGAAAGCAAGTTGTGCGGTTTCATCCCATACAAATGGAGTATCCTGCTTCATCAAACGCATGAAACCCTTAATGATCTTAGCATAGTTAATGATAAAACGTCGAAGGAAATTAGACTTTCCTTGGAGGGTTTGAAGTTTCCTGATAGAACGAGGAGGAGGAAGATTGACAATGGTCTCTACTTTCAAAGGATCCACCTGAATACCTTTGTTGAAACTATGAACCCAAGTAGTCATCCCAAATCAACGTTGAAAACACACTTGTGGGGATTCAAGCATATTTTGTAATGTCTACATCGTTTGAAAATCAAGCGAAGATGATCTGGATGATCAATCCTCTTACGAGAATGAGTAGGCAAATCATCTAGGTATGGATCGACAATGTTCTTAATGTCATGGAAAGCAAATTTCCTTTCCCGCTAAAAGGTAGCCCCTGTATTTTTCAATCGAAAGGGAATTTTTTTGTACGCGAAGGTACCCCATGGAAAAATAAAAGTCATTTTATGTTGGTATTCTGGCTTAATTTGGATTTGATTGTACCTGAACAACCCATCCATAAATGAAAAAACTTCACTCCCCACACAAGCATCAATGATTTGATCTATAAAAGGTGTGGGGTAACTGTCCTTGGGACATGCATTGTTCAAGTCACAAAAATATGTACATATGTGTATCGTCCCTTGATTCTTATCAACAGGAATAGGATTGGATACCCATTCTGTCAAAGAAATTGGGTAGATAAAACCAGATTTCAGCAATTTTTCAACTTCGGCCTCAACAGCTGCTTCCTTGAGCGGGTTAATAGGTCTAAGATTTTGTCGAACCAATTTAGCATCAGGATAGGTTCAGATTTCATGTTCAACAATTGATGGATCTATGCCTAGAATCTCCTCATATGAGCAGGAAAACACGTCGCGGAACTCCTTAAATAAGGCACTATAGATAGCAATATCCTCTAGAGAGTAGTTTGCACCGATATGAATATTTTCAACTATGTCAGGGTTTGCAAAGATGTTGATAGGAATTGTAACAGAAATATTTTCCATATTTCCCTCGGAAAAAATTTCCTCCCTTGGCAAGGGATTAATTTGTAGATCAACATCATCTGCCAGTCTCACATGGAACTTCTAGTTTTCAATTCTACTCATCTCTGGAAGGAAGTAGGATTTATGGTGAATATTTGTGCAAATCTTGTCTCTCCCACTCATGGCTTCCAAAATGGCTTCATCTGAAGATAAAACCATGTCTAAGAAGTCATCTAAATATAAAGAGTTCTATGCCCGAGCAGGAAAGTAAGCTTATTTTGACTCCTCTGGGACTGTAGAAGGAATCAAGATTGGATCAGCAGTGGTGTTAACGATAGCTTGGTAATCCACTTCCACTGCAAATAAGGGGACCTGAGGTTCGTGACAGGTAGGAAGGACCCAAGGATCAGTTCTATCAACAACCATGGCAATAGAATTACCCACACTCGTAGAACCTAGATAATTTATCGGGGTTGGGATATCAAATGTGCCCATTAACGATGAATACATTCCATCCCCCAAGCTCTTCAAAGTCAGTTTGACCTGATCAACCCATGGTACCATGGACTCATTCATTTCCAAATGGCTCATTCGAGTGAAATTGAGTTTCTCAACAGTAACCAACTTTCCTTCATGTGGAAAAACCACTACTCGAAGAACAGTCAAGGCAATCGCGCACATAGCATAAGTCCAGCTTCCCCCAGAAGAAAGTTATACTCCAATAGAGAATAAATCACCTCCACTTCGACAAACACTACTTTCCATTCCAACTTAATCTCAAAAGCTGGTAGGATACCATGTGGGAGGAAAGACCTACCGTCAAAAGTAGTAAGCAAGGTGTTCGACAGAACTAGTTCCGAGGAACCTAAATATTTCCACAAAGAAAGAGACATAACACATGTGGAATCAGCCTCGTCAACAACCATTCGTCCAATGGTCTTACCACCATGAACGACATCTACTAACAAGGCCACATGATACAGTAGGTGCATTTTAACATTTGACAGATTAAACTTTTCCATCAAACTCAAGGAATCCATACTGCCTAAAGATGCTAAAAGGGAATCCCACTGAGCAGGACAACATTGAAGCACTTCCAAAGCAGACTTCACACAAGGGGTTTGAGAAAAATATTCCACCACAAAGTGGTTAGAAGCATCCCTAGAGTTTGGGTTGTGAAATTCCTTTTTAAAAATACCTTTCAGTATTTTGCGCATTGGATCAGTAGGTTTCTCGATTGTGAGAGGGTTAGAGGTTTCACCAACAGAATTACCCTTCTTAGGAACCTCCATCTTATTGATTTGTATTTCTTATCTGGAGTAAGGTACTAGATCGTACCATGTTGATATAATTTTGGTCAGGAGGGGCACTAGAAGTTCCCCCCGCGACATTAGAAATAGAAGTTGCATTTTGTCCTTGGGAAGATGGATCCTTCAGGACAGCCAGTTGTTGGGTTTTGAGCAGCTTCTGATCTTGATTAATGAGAGGTAATTGATGAGTTAAGTGATCCCCCTGGCACAACTTACAGGGAAATTTCACATTCTTCTTATCCTTCTTTCCCCCATTAGCATTATTCATGGGTTTATGCTTGTTTTGATTTCCCTCACCTTTCTTCCCTTTCTTCTTTTTCCCACCAGGTTGCTAATTTCCCTTTTGGGAGGATTGTGCAAAAACATTTACATTTTTGGGTGAGGGTCCAGCCTTTACAAGCCTCCATTGTAGACTACTTGATGGAAAACTCATGGAGTTGCTTGGTCAATGACTCTATAGTGGGAGAATTCACTGAACCAACCATGCCATCGGCATGGGGTCCAGGCTTGGGTTTCTCAACACTATGGGTAGACCACGGTGCCTCAGGTGTGATGAGTCATATAATATCCCAGACTGAGCATATAACAAATCCATCTGTTGGGCCCTGAGGATGGCCTCTTCTTCAATGTTCACCCCTGAAGTGGATACATCCTTAGATATATAAGGCAATAAAGATTTAAGGAACCACTCTAACAAGAACTCAAGGGGAATGATAACTTTTATAATGCTCTTTTGTCTTTGCCACTCTTGGATATGATCTGAGATGTGTGTGGATTTGTCTTGCTGAAAGGTAGACAATAGGTCTGTGTCGGCCTCATACCAGATAGGAAGCTGAAAGTGGATCAGGAACACATATGCTAAGTCCCAAAAATTTTCAAATGCAGCAGAGGGAAATCCAATATACCACTTTGTTGCAACACCATTCAAAGTTATTTTGAATAGCCTCAACTGAATGGTGTCATCGTTCAGTGAGTTGGAAGAGCACCATAAATGGAAAGTGGTGATATGGGCACCTGGATCTTCACCATTTTTTTCCTCAAACTTGGGAATGTACGAGGGTGAAATTGGTTGGAACAGGTGGCCACGTGGCACTATGTTTCACTGGGTCATTCATCAACTTAGACAAATATGGCAAGTTTAAAGTTGTCATGAACAAAATTTTGGGCCTAATTGGAGCCTGAAAAGCATGAGTTTGGGAGGTAGAAGGACCTTCCCCCTAGTTCCCAAATGTAAAGGTGGGGTTGCCCCCAGCCATTGGTTGTAAAGTAGTTAGAATACTTTGAAACGGAATCCACCCATAAGCCAGTGGATTATTTGTGTGCAGTGCAGTATAAGTGGTTTGAGCCCCTCTATTCGAAACTGGAGTATGAAATAACGAAGCAAGTATCCCTCCGCTAAAAAGAGAAAAGGGAGAGCTCATAAACGGGGTTGAAACCGAGGTCTGGAAACCTTGGCCAAACATTTTTGTGTTTCCAAACTGCATCTCCACATATGCAGGTGTAGGGCCTACATAAGGATTAAATGGGGGAATGTGCCCCCCATTCCATGGGAACACCTAAAAAAATGAGGAGGATCCACTAGAACCACTCTGAGCAGTGTGCGTGAAAGAGGGGGAAGCAAAAGGTTCACTAGGAATTCCAGTGACCACCCCACTAGAAGGACCTACTACATGAGAGGAAGTCGATGGTTGGACCACTTGACTACTTGGTGATAAGGTGCAGTAGATGCAATTGGTCTAGGAGTACTAACCGGGGGAGGTGGCAATCCTCCAGTCAACATGGTTGAAGTGGGGGTAGAAATACCCTCTCCAAAGTTAGCCATAACTCTGCTCACAGGAACACCAATCACAGGTGAAGTAAAAGGTAGAACTTGGACAATCACTGGATCATTTAAGTTAGAAAGAGGGGGGTAAATTTCCTTGCAAACTCATCAGCCTGCAAGTCTTCAATCTCTATTGTGCTTGTATCAACCTGATTAGTCCTAAGTTCCAGTTCACCTAGAACTTCGTTTACTCCTACCAATTTGAAAGAATAGTTAGTATCTAATCTTTGCCTTTGAGGGGGTGGTGGATGATCCATTATAAGAGCTGGAGGAAGGTTTTGCAACCTTCTTGACCTTTTGAGAGGTTACTCCTCTATAGCTAAAAATTGACTCTTCACACACCTAACGGCTGACTAAATACAAACAAACCACACAACACTCAGTAAAAGTCTCATAAATCCAAACAAACAAACAGGTATAAGATATTCCTTCCAAAAGAAATTTGATATATGGTTACTTGGAGTCCATGTATATGTTCTTAGGCACAAGTGGAGGAATCACCCAAGCTCCCTCCCACACCTTCTATCAGGGTTATCTTCCAAGCTCGTCCAACATAGACCAGAAATAGCCTTTCGGTATACCTATGTATGAACCCTAAATGTCAAAGAGACTAAAGTCGCAAGTCTGATTCGTACACATGGGAAGGGTATCAAACCACGAAACCCTATCAACACCGGCACTGCATGGGGCCAAATAGGTGGTATTGACAGAAGTCTCCATATGCGTAAAAATGTTGATCTATGCTCGAACAATGAATCGAAGGGTTATCTCGTCAATCCAGGTCCTCACGCAGCCTCATGCTTAACTCTTGTGTGAGAGGAGCCTCCAAGATACACTAAATATAGAGGAGTATTTACATAGTGATTTCCCAACTTGGTCTGAAAACAAATACTTGTGGAGAGTTAAACTCCCTAATCCACAAGTCTAGCCTAAGCTAGTTGGTGTATGAACCTAGAAAAGAGGAACTTACTAATATTTTTTAATTATATCGTTCTTTTTAATAGTTTGTTCTTAGTCAAAGGCAAATGGCATGAAACTTATATGGTGTTATAGACTCGATAAAAGAAATCAAAAATGGTGCATCAAAGTAAATTTTCAAAGCAAATTACAACTACTAAGCCAATTTTTCTTTTCTTTTAAGTAAAAGCTAATGAATTTAAAACTAAGCATGAGAAACTACAAGACTTTTTTTTTTGAATTTTTGAATTTTTCTTTGAAAAATAGCGAAAAGAAATACAACATGCAACCTAATGCAAAATATTTTTGTCTTTTCTTTTCAAACAACTTCAAAAATTACTATGCAAACGAATGCAAACCTGAGAAAATTTGACTAATCTAAGCATACAGTAGTGAACTGAGGAAAAAAGGTCCAAAAGTAACCCACTTCAACCAAAAGGAAGAAACTGGAACAAACCCTGACTTGGAGGAACTAACAAACTTACAAGCTTACTAGATCTACAAAAAAAAGAGAGAAAAACTCAGACTACAAGAAGTAGTACATAGCATAAAGTATTCAAAGGACTTGATCACTCACCTAGAACACAAGCACTCAAAATTACAAACTAAGCAGGAGGACCACCTACACTCACCAATGAAATAAAATCAAACGCAAAATCTCAAGGACTTGAACAAAACAAATGAACAATGTGACGTACAGACCTCAGACTCACAGAGTCATGTCATAAACAAAACCCTCACAAGAAATCAAAAGGCCAAAAGAAGGGACAAACAAACCCTAATGGACCAAAATACTGCTACAGTAAACACGTGACTATCTATGCAGACAACCTGCACACCACATGCGACTTTCTAGAAGGAAACCTGCGTGTAAACAATGAAACAGGTGATTGTCTAGGAAGACAACCCACGTGTGCTTCTAAATTTTTTTTAAAAGAAAAAAGACTAGAAACAAGGTTCTGAACAAGACAAAATATAAATCAAAGGCCAAAAAATACTAAACACACCCAGAATCAAAAAGAAGCAAAGGCTGGTAAGGGAACCTAAAGAACGGACCCACAGCAGGCTGGACTCCCCAGCGGAGTCGCCAGTTCTGTTGTTCACGACAATGCACCCTTGTAACCTAGGGTCTCTAGGGTTACCAACTTACTAATACACTTGCAGACAATCGTCTTATATAGAAAATTAAATATGAATAGGAAGGAAGCTTAGCATACCCAGTTTATGACAATTGATCCAAGCTTAATCTTCTCCTCTTTCTGACTCTTCCAAATCTTCCAGGGATTCTCCATTTCACTTGCAAAATACAAATTCTTCTAGAAATATATTGTATATATATGTCAATGATTAATGAGATACATGTTCATCATAAGATAATTAAACAATTAATAATTCATCATATACAAGAATGTCACAATACAAAGATTAGAAGAACTTTCTTTATTAATAAACAGAGAATGGTGAGATTACAACCTAGCTTCTAAAACAAGGAATCCTCTGCAAACCGAGGACACTGATTTCTGTTTCTCCAAGATGTCTGAAGGAATACCACCAGCATAACTTTTCTCTTCTAAGAATGATTAATTAGACCCATCCCATGCCCTCTATTTATACATGGGGAAATAAAGAGGTTTTTATGGTTGAGACAGTTAACATAGTTATTGATTAAGGCTCAAATGATCTCAACTAATCATGATTTATATTTTTTAACATTGAATTAAGGTACACACGAGTATATATATATATATGAAAGGCGCATATGATACGCTCCTTTCTTTAAGTCAAGTCGTGTGTTCAAGGTACACGCGGGTTTCTATGCAACTAGCCATGTATGACACGCGGGTTGCAATGAAAATAGTCGGGTGTGCATCCCTAATCTCCAAATGAAAATATATTAAGCTGGTCAGGATTTTATGTATCAATGGTCATGCGCATCTATAATGTTTTGGCTTACTTCAATCCTATTTGTCCTTTTGTGTCCCGATATATTGGATGTTAGTACTCAAACGGAGAAGTGTCATTTTGGTTGATAACAAATGGATATATGTTTTTAATTGTCATATTGTTTAACTAGCGGTAATCTATACATAAACGTAAGGTACCGTCTTTCTTTCTAACAAATAACACAGGTGCTCCCCAAGGGGATACACTTGGTATTATGCAATTCTTATCTATTAACTCCTGTAGTTGAAATTTTAATTAATTAAGTTCTGGGATATTCATCTGATATGGAGCTTTTAAATTGGGTACATCTCTTGGTACTCATTCAATAGTAAAATCCAATTATGTTTTCGGAGGTAATCCTGGAATCTCTTCCAAGAATACATCTAAAAATTCTTTTAAAATTGGTATATCATCGAATTTTAATTTATCTTCTTTATTCATGTGTTCATCATCCATTACATGTGAAAAAAAAGATTTCCAACCTTTACGTACAGACTTTTTCATTTGTAAAGTTGAAATCTGTCTAACATAAAAATTTCTAGGTATTCCTTTTACTGTAATTGTTTCTCCTTTTTCAATTAAGCATGTAAATGTTTTCTCAAAGCATTTTAAAAGTACTCTATGTTTTTTTCAGCCAATCCATGCCTATTAAAACATCATATGATCCTAAAGGTAGTACATTTAATTTCACGTGAGTTTTGAATTGACTCATAAACATTTCACAACCTTGAACAGAGCTAACTACCTTTCTCTTGGTTCCTGTAGCTAACTGAACCAGCCAAGATTTTTCATACTTTTTAAAATGCAAGTTACAACTTTCTACTATACTAGGTGACACGTAGCTTAAACTAGCACCTGGGTCTATCAAAATAGATATGGTTATGTTCTTTATCATACCTTCTATCTCCACCATATATGTTTGGTGATCAGCTTGTCGATTCTCCAAAGATGCATTAATCTTGGGCATCTTGTTTGCTACGTCACCAATAGTTGCTTCTTCATGTATTGTATACACATTGCTGAAATTTCTCTTTCTGTTTCGACAGTCCTTCGCATAATGAGGTCCCTGACATTCCTAGCTTTTTATAGGCTCTCTTTGTTCATTATTTTTAACATTATTGTTAGGTATGTCTCTGTTCTTTGTTGTTGTAAAATTGTGTTGTGTATTACTTTTAAAGTCTGTCCCTTGGTAAGTATTATTAGAATAGTTTCAGGAATTATTTCTGAAATTTATGTTGGACTTAAAGCCTTTCCTTCTTTGTTCAAAATTATTTGTTATTTTACCCTTCCACTTAGGTACACCTTCTCTTTTATTTTTTCTTTGTTCATAACAGAAATTAGCTTTCATCATTGATTCCTCAAGGGTTTTTGGATTGTCGTATTCAATTCTGTCCTTGAAGCTAAGAGGTAAACAACTCATAAACCTCTGTAAATTAGGATTTTCATCTATAATATAATTTGGTACATACCGTAATAAACTTCAAAATTTACTACTTAGTTCCTTTATGGACATTCAACCAGGCTTAAGATTGTAAAATTCCTTAGACCTTTCTTCGTAATACTGTTTAGACAAAAAAAATCTTTCAAAGTATTTCTTAAAAGTCCTCCAAGTTCCACACTTTTCTTTAATATTTTTCACTCGTTTTATATCCTGCCACCATGTATCATCTTTTCCAGTTAAGTTATAAATATCCATTTTACCTTTCAACCTATCTGAGTAATTATAGATTTGAAAATACTTTTTCATAACTGACAGCCATGCCTCGAATTCTTCTCCTTTTTCCACCTCACCATTAAACATAGGGAGTTTTATCTTCTTAAACTCTCCTGAAATTTCTTCATAAGGTTTATATTTTCTCTTTTAAGGATTGTTGTTTCTATCACTACTTTCACTAGAATATTTATGCTTTTCTCTATGTGACCTAACATCAATTCCTGAGGAGGATTTACTTTCATTATCATGGAATTTTAACTTTTTACCTTTATACTTGTACGTTATAGCTCCAGATTCATATTCATGTTCTTTTATTTCATAATTTCCTTCATTATGTAATTTATCCATCAATATTTGATTTAATTCTTCTTGTGCTCTTAGGATTCTTTCATTATCTTCCTTAACATTATGCATTCAACCTTTAAGTATTTTACAGTTTGAAGTAATTCAGATGGTTGATTATTTAATTCCACATATAAGTTATCTGGATTATTATGATGTGATCCATCCTCGGCAGATGCCTCTACTCCTTCCATTTCCTGCAAAATAAAAAATTATATTATGTACAGAAACAATTTTTAAACATAAGTTAGTATTTTTGTTTTCATGATTTTGTATTGAGCATGTGAGTTGAGCCAACTTCAGGCCTAGTGTTTTAAAACTCGCTCTGATACCACATGTAACAACTCTTAAATCCCATAAGTAAAAAAAAATTGCTAAGGAGTGTTTAAACCATTTATCATTCATTTTACTTTATACTAGTATACAGTTTAAGTCTCAAATAAATACTTGTTTTCAAAAGTTAAAGCGTCGTGCCTACTTGTCGTAAGTTACATTTTGTATACTATCTTGTTTACCATAAGGATATGTTCACCGTGTTCTTATAATGTTTTAAGCCCTCTGCCTACATACCCTATTTCGATGTGAGGGTTACGAGGCTAATGGGTCTTACTTAGCTTATGTAAGCTAAAGCATTTTCTTTTATTTGTAATAATGCAGATGTTTTCGATGGAGGATTTTTCCCCTTGTGTTTCTAAACAACTAAGATATAAGGTAAAGATATCAAGGTGACCCTAAACATGGCTAAGGGATAAACAATAATTTTAAAGAATATTATTGCATTGTATATATGCAATGGTCTTCTTATATATGCTCTGACCTTGTTTTAAACTTATACCATGAATTTGATATAACTTTGAAGCTATTATTAAACTATAGAGAAAATGGGTGATGTATTTTTAATATACACGGTGGTAGATGGTAAGTTTAAATGTTCCCACATGAAGGGATTAAAGTGTCATCTAGTTGTACACAGGGTTAAAACCCTAACGAGAAACCAAAAGGGTTTAACCCCTTACGTTGTTCTTCTGTGTAAGCTTGTGATGTGGGACTGGTGAGGAGACTCGAGAGCTCTCATCCCTACCAACAATGGTGTGCCAAAGACCATGCAACCCTTCATTCAACACTGTTGACGATTTTATCGACAATATTCGACTCTAAGATTCATCCCTTCGTAGAGATGGGTAAGTTTCTTATTCATTTTTCAGTTTCTGTTGCAAAAGTTTTTATTATGTCATCTATTAGTTTCACAATTTAACTTCTGTGCGATGTTAACTTGTAGCTTGTTTCATTCAGAGTTTTCTTGACTAAGCTTAATTGAAGGAGAGGGCTCTAGTCGAGCGTGGACCCAAAGGTTCTGGTAAGACACAAGAACCTTGGAACCCTACAATTCCTTGACAGTATAAGGTGTGAGAAGAAAAGGAAAAGCTAGGAAAGGGGTTTCATTTCTAGTTCTGGTTTCGCTGGGAGAGTTATGAGCCTCCTTCATTTTCGATGGTATACTCTCTTGGTTTTCGTAGAGATGAAGGAATTTGTTTCAGGAAGCCTTCAGGCTAAATGTTAGGTTTTTTTTTAATAGTTTTATATATATTAAATCCCCTTGCTGCAGACCATGGATTCTGTGGGAAAGTTGTAATGCAGTTGCTTGTAATATTTTATGGAAAATTGTTACAATGATTTTGGTTGAAAACTTTGAAATTCTTAATGTAAAGTTTCGTCAATGTTTAAGCAATACAGTACTGTGTTTTTCGTTTTGGTTTAAAATCCTTTGTTTTTCTCTCAGCTCTACTCTATGCCTGATATATTGTTTATTATTATTCTGTATAAAATTTATATTTTGTTTATTATTCGGTGAAATAGATTTTCTACATTTTACTTTTAACAAGGTTTATAAGGCGATAAAGCCACTAAAATGTTGATTTTCTCTCAGTTCTGCTATGGCTTAATAATATTATTAAGATTGTTTCTAACTCTTAGAACTGTTCTGTATAAATGATAATTCGTTTAAAAGGTTTCCAATCTGGTTTTTCAATTGGTTACGGCCCATTCTTGGTTATAATAGTTTAGCGTTTTCGTTGTAGGTTTTATTTATTAAAAATATACTTGGAAATTAACCCTGCAGGTCTTGAACTCGCGACATGTGTTAGCTCTTTAAATGAGGAAGTTTTTATTTATATTATGGTTTAAAACATGAATCTATTGCTGCATTATTTTGTAAACTGTTAACCCTAGAAATGTTTTGAATATGACAACCCTTTCGGTTGTGTGAGATTTATACTTGAGTAAATTATTAAGCCTTTCAGTTGTAAATATTAATATGTAATTTTACTTTACGGGGCTCGAACCCTGGCTGGAAAACATTGTGTTTTTAGAATTAGTTATGTTGGTTTTGTTTGAAAGGGGGATTTACTATGTTTAAAAAAATATGAGTGAACCCTAACTGTAAAAAGAAGTTCAATGTTTAGATAAAACGATGATAGCTCTGTTATTTTAACTTTTTTGTTAACTTTGTAAGGTTTAAGAAAACTAAGGAATACTAATTTGTATATTATTTCTGTATAATACATAATACTAGGTAAAACTATATATGATCCATTGTTTAAATAGAAATACGGGATAATCTATAAATTCTACTATGAAAAGTTGTCTATACAATCAAATTCATTTCTCCTAGAAAAAAAACTTACCTATCTTATTTTGAAAACAAATAATAGTTTAGAAACTCTTAACATTTATGAAATTTTTTAGAATACAAACAGAAACAATTAAAGATAAAACTCTAGAACAATGTAGAACCTGTTAATTTCTGAAGTGGACAAACACCCAAAGAAGACCATTCCTCCCAAACGTCTCCTGAAAGCAGCCAAGATATTTTGCTTTAGGACCCCCGAGCCTGTTCACTGAACCACCAGGACAAAGATACTGTGTAAAAGCATGTTCTTTCTTCTATGTGACTCAACAGTCACACTTGTAATCAAACTCTTAGCAATTTCACTTTAGCTTTACCCTCATCGAATTTCCTCTTGTGTGCCTAACTTTTTAGTTTCCAGCAATCCACAAGGTTCTAATCTCTAGAAAATGTAGTGATCCTCATGCTCATTCGATGGGTATATATATGCTTTCCTAGGACTTTGGGTCAGTTTTGTAAATAAATGAGCCACCTGCTCAGTTCCTCTTTTCTTCGGAACATTACCACAATTGTAGGAAAGTTGCCTCCTGCAACAGCTATAAAGCGAATGATGTTGCTGCCATTTGTCATCTTTTCCTTCTACACCAGATAATCCCTCCCAATGGTTCAGTGAACACTCTTCAACAATCCTCTTTGGATAGGCGTCTCTTCTTTTAATTATTAAGTAATAAAATATTTCAATTACAGTCATATTTGACCATCCTTGGTCAACAACATAAAACTTTACAATAACTTTTAAAGTAATGTCTTTTCACAAAAATAAAATGTTTTTAGTTCTAGGTGGGTTGCAAGGTTGTTCGCGTACAGTTGGGAATAATGTCATCATGGAGAGAAATTTTCAATGGAGTGCATAATGACATTAGTGACTTAAAGCACATGATGAGTATTTTGGATGACATACTTGAAGAAATGGTGGATGCATTAACGAAAGTATCCTATCATATTTCCATGCTAGATAGAAGAGTTGAATACATTGAAAGCACTCTCAAGGAGCAAGGCGAACAAATCGAGGGATTGAGGGATGATTTAAACAAGTTGTAACATGAACAAGTATACATATTCCCTTGTGAGTGTGAAAACTTGTTATCTGTTGTCTAAGAGGGTGTGTTAGATTATTTGTGACTACTAATGCATTTATGTTGTGATCGTGTTGTTTAGAATCACTACGCATTGTAAGGAAGTAAAAAATATCCGAAACAATTTATTGAGCATGAACTAGAGCATCCATAACCAGATAACTCCACCCCTAAGGTGAAAGACATGGAAAAAGATTCGGTCCACCGACCTGTTCTAGAGCAGCGTGAGGAGAACTCTGCCAAACATGGATAAAAAACATGTTTCTATTTTTTTGTTTTTGTAGCTATGTCTTTTACCTATGATTTTTCATTACATTTACCTATTAAACCAGTATGCTTGTGTCTATAGTACTAGTTATGTAAATGTTGTAACTACTAAAGAAAATTTACACTATAAGCTATATTTTAAGATTTTTTTGAACTACTAGTTAGATTTTCTTTCTTAAAAGATGAATAAGAATTTGTAATTGCTAATTATTCTTCAACATTTTAATACAGAAAATTTTACCCCACTTCCCTTCCTTGTAAATACTATTGAAAATACTTGAGCGTTAAAACTCTTATGTTTCATTTAACTTAATCATCAACAAAACTACATCATGTTAGTTTAATAAACCAATTTATTAAAAAAAAAATGATTTTATGATAAATAATGTAATAGTTTTAAATATTAATAAAAATAATTTATTAAAAAAAAAATGATTTTATGATAAATAATGTAATAGTTTTATATATTAATATTGTATAGTAATCTTTACTCAATAATTTATATTAAAATAATTAAAAAATCATAGTTTTTAAATTTAAATTTAATTTTTTTATAAATTTTATTTTTTTTTACAAAATTTAAATATTTTGTTTTCTATTTTAATTATTAAAATTATATATATAAGTGCATACTTTAATTTCAAAATTTTTAATATTGCCCCCACAACGTGTGCAGAGGTGGCCACAAGCTGGCAAAGGGATGGGAAGGCGGGCTTAAAGCCCAAAGCAATAGGTGGTATCTCATTTAGAGGCAATACATGTGAAGGATATAAATGTTGAACAATCTGAATGATAAAATGAGCAGGGAAGTCAAGTATGAGCAAGGGATGGATAAAGTGCAGGACGACTGCACTTGCGAAAGGGACGGTTCTCTGCGTGTGAAGGAAGTGGCCATAATTGCACGTCACATCAAAGTCTATCATGAGGGAAGGTGGTGGAGACATTCAAACCCCCATGTCATGCATCTTGATTTGGCTTTGTGATGTGGAATCCTACAATCCGTGGTTTGAGGGTGTATCGAATAGCCAAACATAAGAGAAGGAAGCACTGCAAAATGAGGTAAGAGTAGTAGATTAGAAAAGAGTAGTGAAGGGAAAGGCACTATCCAAATATCTCGGTCCATTCAAAGATCTATCCAAAGCTATGGAAGCAGTATGCTTCAATTATAAGCATACCACATTGCCAATCAAATAGGAGATAGGAGAGGAAAAGAAGAAAATCCAAGTCGGATGCACAACCTAGGATGAAGGATGGGACTTCGAGGTTTTAGCTGAATGGATAACAAACCCTTGGGTTACCACATCCAGAATGGCCTTGTACCACAAGGTGCTTCACCTTTACTGGTCTACAAATTCGTTTCCGGGAATTCCATGGCTGAAAGGGATAAACAAATAATAGAACTAAAAGAGGAATTGGCTCCATCGAAGCATATGAGGATGGAGATCAAGTTCGTGGAATCCAAACTGTCTATCATAACAAGATGACTAGGGATCGAGTTGGATACCAAGCGTCCTCTAGTAGGAAGCACTCCATAATCACCCCACATCATTGACGAAGAAGACAAAGACCCCCCAGAGGTTCCTCGAACTTGATAAATATGAACAATTTGTAGTTTATTTTTGTATATTTTTTTGTTAACCTATATTTACAACGAATATAGAGTGATGATTTACAATTGTAGTCTAGGAAAGATAGTTATTGCTACAGTGGTAGTAATTTTATTGTTGTTTTCCAATACTTATGGTCTCTTTAAATTGATTGAAGCTAGGTATATTCACTAAGATCCTGGTTTACAAAATTAGCTTTTTAATTGGTACTCGCGGCTTGACCTATTTTACATCCTTGGAGGATCATCCTAAGCCACATTATGTATTATATGTAGATTATCAACTATCAGTGATATAGAAATACTCTTACCAAAAAAAGACTATTGATTCCAATTTAACTTATAACATTTTATCTTAATATTTAATATTCGTAACGTTTTGTAAAAAAGTTGAAATTAATTTTGTTTAATATTACAATAGATAATATAATTGTGAAATAATTTTACACACACACACACAAGTTTACAATTTAGAATAAGAGAGATGTATGATGGATAGTAACATATTATGTTAGTTAATGCATTTTTTATGGAAGAGTTTTAATATGAATTTTAAATGAAATAGATGTACCCTATTCTATCCTCCTCGTAGAAGTGAGTCTCTCTCTGATTAAGAGCATGACCATGACTAGGTACCTAATGTAGAAGAACAAGATAAATAACATGGGAGACAAGAGGCCTCCTAATATTGGTTCATATTCTATTCAAAACCACCTATGGCATAAGCGAGGTTGGCATAAAGATGTCAAGTCTTGGCTAAACCATTATAGAGTTGAGGAAGAGGTCACTCTACATAATATCAATAATAATATAAGTATTATTACATTCAAATTTAAGGAAAATATGTGGTTTGATAAAGAGTTAGAGGATAAGAGAAAATTAATATATTATAAGGAGGTGATCAACCCTACTTTGGAAGATTAAATGTATCTCTATTTTAAAATAGAGAAATACTAAGAAGCGTATAGATAGTATATCTTTATTTTAACTATATTTTCCATACATGTAGAAACAAAAAGTTTGTGAGATATGCCCCTCTTCTTTGGAATATCCAAATGTAGGGTGACCCAATTCCAACCATAATTACAAATAGTAACCCAACATGACTCAACCACGATTGAATCGAAGACCTCATGAGGAACGTTTCCCTGAAATAGTATGTTCAAACCAGATGAGATAAACCACTAGGATTACACAGATATTAGTAACCTCAAGGGTTATCTTTTTATTGAACCATCCCCTTAAGGAATGGTTCCAATAGAAATACCATAGGTGTGTGTGTGTGCGTATCCCTAAAGGTTAGCTCAATCAATTGGTGTCACGTTTGCTAGCACATTACCAATAATTGGGCACGCTATGTAAGTCCCTATTCCGTTCAAACATGATTAGGTGCACTAGTCTATGTTGCTCATTTTACATTGGAGAAGCAATCCAAGTAGATACAAGAGGGAACCCATATCTGCCACTATATCAAAAATGCTTGTACACCTATCAAATTCTACAGTAATTTTGCAATTCATGAACTTCTAATCATTAGAGGAAATTTAAGGTCTAAAATGGACCTTATAAAAAAATGTGCCATCGTATAATAAAATGATCCAACCATAATTTATTGATTAGGTGGAATTCAAGAACCAATAGAATTTTATTAAAATGAGTCAACCATAATGTTTACTTGACATATTCGTCATAAAAAAAACTACTATGCTGTTGATATTTTTAACATATCTCCCTGTGTTTTTACTCGAATTTAGAGCAGGAGCACTTGTTGGATGTGGATTTAAATTATACATCCAACGAGTACCCACACTGCATACTTTTGATGGACCTTGCTTCCCCATAAACAAGAATTACCTGAAAAAATGTGATGATGGCGTGATGATGATGTCATCATCACGTTTTTTCAGGTATTTATTGTTTCTGGGGCAATTGGATCCATCAAAAGTATGCAGTGTGGATACTTGTTGGATGCAGAATTTAAATATGCATCCAATGAGTGATCCCTCTCAAAATTTGAGTAAAAACACATGGAGATATGTTGAAAATGCAAACAAAAAGAGTAGTTTTTCTTTCTTCGTCCAAAATTAATAAATATTATTTTATTACTTTCCTTAGGAGGCCCATTTTAGACCTCAAATTTCCTCTAATGGTTTTTTTGCGGAATTTCCTATGTGTTTTGTGCAATTAATATAACCTATATATTTTTTATTATCAAATTTTCCAAGCACATGGAGCTTAGAATAAGCTTTGTAATGGTATAATAAATTCCCCAAAAGGAGGTTATGTGTGAAATTTGTGGCCTCAATAGGTTAACATATCACCTAGGATCCTCTGGTCCCATGTTCATTTCGTCACATCATCTCCCAAGTTTAGTGTTTTGGATCGTAGGGTTTTTCCCTTTTAGAATTTTAGACTTTGTGCTAAAAGGTGATTTCATCCTCTTGTAATGGTGTTTTTGTGAATGAGTGCCACCAACACATCACTTTTAGAGATAAGCTACCACAATTACACCTAATTTATATTGCTTTGCAAATCACAATGTTTCCATTATTTCTTTCATTAATAAAATTTTGGTTTCTATGTAATATTGTTCTCTTTGAAATATATCTATGTTATTTCACTTATTATTACCATATTCATTTTGTTATGAACATAATATGGATTAGTGGTATTAGAGAAATCTATGGTTTTTTTGTATATCCTTGACGAGCTCAAGGTATAGGGAGTTGTGTCTCAAACTAAGCAAGATTAGTGAAGGCCTCCCTTGCTAACCCAAGCAGACTTTGATGAATGAAAAGAAAAATGAAAAAATAGGAGATACTAAAAGGTATTTCTTGAGGAAACCCTCACATGATAGACAAATGAAATGATGGATAATTTAATCGAGGTTCTTCAATTACTTCCAATGGTGATGAAGGTGCCTTCAATAAGGAATTAATTTGGAGGTACGACACACTTCAAGTTACAAGTTAAATTTGGAATTCTTTTGTTTGAAGGTAAGATAGATGCAAATGCTTTAGAGAAACCATCAATTGAATTGATGTGTGGAATATAACCTTCAATTGTAAAGAAGGTATCTTAGAGTGATTAGTCATGCATTTTTTCCTGACTAATGACCCAAGAGTGTTCATGTCAATGATGGATGATATATTGCATCTATTCACCAATTCCTTTGTGGTCATATATCTAAATGTTATCCTCATCTTCAATAGAACATGGGAGAAGCATCTAAAGCACATTTAACAAGTGTTAAGCACCCTATAGGAACACAAGTTATATAACAATCTAGAGAAGTGCTTATTTGGATTGCAAATAATTTAGTAACTAAGATACATGATGAATGAGTATTATATGCATGTGGATCTAGTTAAGATCCAAGCCATTTTTTATTGATTGGACTTTAAAACACTAACACAAAACCATATATTCTTGGGCCTCATCAACTTCTACCACAGGTTTGTTTTAGGGTTATCTCATATTGCTTGGTATTTTATCCAAGTGGCTAAGGGTGTAGCCAAAGATAAGTTTGTTTGGGCCTAGGCACAACAGAAATCAATCGATGATCTAAAATGTTTCCTCTACTTAACACTAGTCCTCATTCTATTAGACTTGGAACAATTGTTTGAGATTGAGAAGATGCTTTTTATTACACTTTGATGGTGCACTCCTCACTCATCATGGACATCTAATAGCCTATAATAGTGATACATTATGTGATGTGTTTTGCAAATACCCCACCTATCACAAGGAGATGTACTTCAATATGTAAGAGTGTTGATAGTAAAAGCATTATACTATGGGAAAGGTAACAATCTTCCACACCCACCACCAACCCTTGTAATCCATGTAGACGCACCAAAAGTTGAAAAATGGACACCATCAAAAGTGGTCCATATGCCTTCTATAATTCCACTTGAACATGAAGTACAAGAAATGCAACTAAACAAAAGGGATGCCCCAACAAACCTCCAATTGTGGCACTAACCATAGGGAATAATTTTTTTCAGCATGAACCTTTTGGGTGGCATCAATTGTGATAATTGTAGCCAAGAAAAAACCATGGCTACGTTCTATTGCACCTCCCTTCTGTCAAAGGGACAGAAGGGTGGAGTTCAGAATGGGAAAGCTAGCTATGAAAGAAACCATCAGTAACATACTTAAACAAATACAAACATCTATACTAAAAACTTAAAATGAAAGCAAGAAAATTATACCTTTTTTTGGAAATGGGCCATCGTGCCCTAATCGTTGGATATGGGTCGCCTCTCCACGGGATAGATGGTATGGAGGATGCCTCTATGTATAGGATGGGGAATGGTGTGGCTATCAAATGATGGTTGGATGGTGTGAGTATTTTGAGAAGGGTGGGTTCTCAACGTACTCATTGAACTGAATAGTGGAGAAAGGGGGGAAAACTAGTCTTTATGGAGACCTCCACCTTCTTTTTACAATGATTTCTTGACCTTGTTTCTCTTTTAGGGTTTTGGAACCCTATTTAGGGTTTTTAGCCCATTTTCTAGGTTTTAGCTCTTTTGGGAGTTTTAAGCCCTTTTGGGGGTTTTTTAAGCCATTTTTAATGTTTTTGAGCTTTTTGAGAGAAACTAAGGGTAAACCATAAGTATTGAGGTCAAAAATGAGGGGAAAATGATAGGGAAATGGTGTTTGTAAATGGATAAGGTTAGTTGAGCAAATTTTTGCATTAACAATAATGATCTAGACTTCATTGCTACATATCAAACATTGGGAGGAGGTAAAGAAGTTTTGGACTTTCACCTTTGTCACATACCTCTAATTTCCATAAAATATATATATATATAATTAAAAACAGATACTTAAGTTCCTAACAAGCACTAGACGTTACTATTGCATGATTTTATCTATTGATGTTGTGTATAGTTGCTTACACAATTATTACTGGTTATGACAGGTTTTTTCAACTACGGGTGTTTATAAAATTTTGACTGCATGTTGCCAAACATTCTCGAAGGTGATGTTTTTGTTCCTTATTTCATTTTTAACTTGAATTGCGAGGAGGATTGCTTGGGATACTATGTTATAGTCTTAATCCCACATTTTCTATGTAACAAAGTTCTTAAGGGGTCATGGACTATCTTGGTTCCTATGCACAAATGTTATAACATAACATGGGAAGGACCTTAGTCCTAATGCAAAAGGGTTAATACGGTAAGGATTGGAGATTTGTATGGTTTAACATTTGAATATGGGTTTTATTCATAGTTAAACTTTTTAATTAATACAATGGTTTGTTGGTTATAAATTTATATGGTATGTGTTAATGATTATGGAGTTTAACCCAAAGTTCAATCCTTGGCTTGAAACTCTAGGGTTTCTAGTCTGCAGGGTTGTAGGCCTCGCGCCCATGGATCCCCTGAACCCTGACTCGGTTGAAGACTGGTTCCACAGCATTGTCACTTCCCTTCCTCCTCCTTCGTTTGCTGCTCCCTCGTCTTCTCGTTTCATCAAGCGCGCCGACATTCCTGAAGTAAATCTCTCTTCCTTCACCTTAAAGTGAAAAGCAGTCACCCTCTCTGAGAAAGGCCTCATTGGTCTGTTCACTGGGCTTTCATCGTCCCCTCGCTCTGTTTAAGTCTAGCTTAACAAAAACTGGATAACCTTTATCCAAGGTGAGGTTCAGCAAATCTTCTGTGGGAAAGGTTATTTCGCTTTCATTTTCTAAAAGAAAGAGGATCATGACCTTATCTTTAGGAATGGTCTTTACTTCATGGGTCCAAGAGGCATGTGCCTGAACAAATGGGATCTCTCTTTCAACCCAGAAAAGGACATCCCTAAGGTCATTCCAGTCTGGGTGAAGTTACCCCATCTCCCTCTCCACTGCTGGAATGACGAAGACTTTCGAGCAATAGGGAATACTTTGGGGAAATACGTGGACAAATCCGAGCCAAAAGCTCATATGTTCTCATGTGCTCGAATCTGCGTTGAGGTTGATCTTGAAAAAGGCCTGCCGGAATCCATTAATCTCTCCATTGACGAATGGAACCATTTGCAAACTGTGGATTATGAGCAAATCCCTTTCAAATGCAAATATTGTCATGAATATGGGCACTTTGCTAAATCCTGTCCAAAAAATCCAGAGAAATCCAACCCAGAAAGCCTGCAAGAAGAGGGATGGAACGTAGTAAGTGGTGTTGGAGGAGCAAGTCAGTAAGCCGACTTGAACGATAGCCAACTTAGTCAATCAGCCGACTAAGTCGGTCAGCCGACTAATTAGAGGTTAGGTCGGCCACATAAGGTCATGTCGGTTCACCGAACCAACATGTAGTTATTTGTAATTGTTTGTAATTCATATATATTAGGCTGTTGAGCCAAATGAGAACTCGATTCAATTCTCTGTATTGTATGGACCCTTTCACTATAATATAATCTGTTATTCTGCTTACTTGTTCTTGTATCTTGTCTCTGTTATGTATATATGTTATTAATGTGTATTATTGGTAACCCTATGTGATCTATGAGATTACAACATTGGTTCCATTTCCAGTAGTACATGTATGAGATGTGTACAAGCAGATGATATCAGAACAAGAGATTAAGTACTGGTGGGAGCATAAAATAGCAAACTACTTGCAAAATTACGCATGAAGAAACAGATTAATGACTGCTCAAGTGAAAGAAAGGTTCTTTACTGAGACTCAATAGAAGCTTGTAGAATCAATGCTCCAGCTTTTGAAGAAAATCCTAGATAAAAAAGTTGGAAGCGATTAAAGACCAACAGCTGCTAGACAAACTGATTCAAGGGGGAAGAACAAACCTGTCGAAGTGGTTCGAAAAGATCGTCGACAAATTCTGCGAGGAGCAAGCCATAGAGGAAAGAAATTTGGTGGAAACTATCTAGAATAAATTCTACACATGCCTCATCGAACAATTCTTGTGTTCCTTACCGACCTTGCTATTCAAATTTCTAATCGAGAAAGGAGTAGGTCATATCGTTGAACCTCGTCCATTACTACGCGAACCACCAAAAAATACTAACTGGGCAGAGAAACAAAATAAGTGGGAGAAATTCATTGCCGAAAGGGAGTGAGAATACTTCCTAAGCAAGTGAACAAAACTATCCGGGCTTTCTAAATTGTCGGGTAGGCAATGGGGGACTAGCTAGTCGTATGTCAGGGTAAAGTGGAGAGGATTCTAGTCAACTAAAGAGATACCATTCACCAGCAATGAAAATTCGACCTAAAAGGTAAATCGAAAGGACAGTGTCACATAAAGGTACGGTGGACTTTCATAATATAGAGAGGGAGAAGATGCTGCAAAGAACGGAAGAAAGAAGGGAAAGAGCCATAGCGCTACAAAGAGGAATGAGCACTAGGGTGACAAACCAAGAGAGAAATCCACCAGAGTCGGGTCAAGACCAACATGAAGAAGGTGTGGAAGAAGAAGCATCCCCTATGGAAGAAGATTTGTGGATAGAGCAGTGAGAAGCTTTCCAATTAGAAGTCCCCCAGGAGGTAAGACCTCTATCTCCGATGAATCCAAGTACCAGGATACAAACCATTGTCGAAGAGGACCTCAGACTAGGAGCTGGTGACTTTGGTATTTGGATCCAACTAGACGATGAGAGAAACGATTATAATCATCTAATTATCTGTCAACCAAAAGAAGGAAATTGGGTCATGCTTCAAGCGTTACCCTCCAACCAAAGTATCCACTTACTTTACCCGACACACGAAGGAGCACCCCCCCTGCCAAATACAGCTTTGGAAGATACAGAAAATTTAGAGTTGCAGACAAATAATTGTAGTTGGACATCGACAAGAGAAATCGACCCCGACCGACTGCTTGTCGAAGAAACGACAACTAAGATGACCGATGGAAACAAGAGTTCTGTCGACAATAGTAATGCATAGAAGAATAAAGAAAATACCCCACTATCCCCACCACCACCCCCACCACCTCCACCTCCTAAGGAAGACAGTGATAGTGACTCCAACATGGGTCACAGGTCAGTGCACATCCCTCTATATGAGGGTGACTAGGACCCCAGATGACAATGGTTCGTCTGTGAGTCGACTTGGGAGGCAAACCAAGTTACAGATGAAGACAGACAGATGGCACAATTAGTTGGTGCCTTGAGGAAAATGGCCTTAACATGGTATATGACCTTTTCTGAGATAACTCCCCGAGCAACTAAAGTCAAAGTCAAAGCACAATTTCTATCGTTCTTTAAAACTCCAGATGCAAAACATCTGGCAGCAAAGAAATTAAAGACAACATCACAAAAGCTAGGAGAAATTGTCCACGACTATGACAAATGTTGTAAATACCTTCTCAGCCATTTGTATTATGTCATTGATGATAAAATATTAATCCAGTGGTTTCTTACATGTCTGTCACAGAAAATTCGTCGACACATCAGTCTGGAGACATTCAAAACTTATGAAGATGCACTCACAAAATATCTACAAGTAGAAATGGATGAAGACATTCTAGCATATTCCATGGATCACAAACTGGAGGAACAGCTTGATATCATGTAAAAATCTCTAAAAGAGCTAAAACTTAAGAGTTAGGATATTTGGTGCACAAAGTGCTCGACGGCCTGACATTCAAAGGATAATTGTCGACAGGATATTAGCCGACAAGATGTTCGATTTGTGCAAACAAAATGTTTCTGCGACATCTGCCAGGAGCATGGAGAGCATACCACAAAAGATTGCCCATTCAACATGAATAATGGCAAAGCATCATGGTGTGCAATCTGTGAAACTAAAAATCATAACACCTCCAACTGCCACCTGAATCTAAAAAATCGACAAAATTATCAGGAAGTATATCAAACTAACACAGTTGCATAGAACAATGAACAACGAAACAATGCACAAAATGACCAAAATAATCAAAGGTACGAAGGTTGTCGGTACGAACACCGGTTTGACAACCGACGTGGAGGCTATGGAAGTTGCGGTCGATTCTATGGGAATCAAGACAACCGACCATGTTAGCCCATTCAATGTTTCACATGTTACAAGGAAGGACACCGACATCCAGACTGTCCATACAAGGACAGGACTGACCTAAAATTATGTACGATTTGTGGAGTAGGGGATCACTTATTAGAGGATTTCCCTACTATGCTTGAAAAGAAAAATTAAAAGAAAAATTTTAATGTCTTATCGTGTGTGCAAAAACATGATATTGTCAATACAAAGAATTTACATATCGTAACCCGACAAGCGACGAAAACTGGGAATTATAACCCCCAAATAAGCAAGATAAAAGAAAAAAATGTTTATCCTGACCCAGTTAAAGAAAAACAAATATATAAAGATGCAACAAATATATTTAGACAATTTTCTTGACAGGAAGAAGAAGATGATAATCGACAAGACACAGTAAAAGAGCTAATACATTTGGTACAAAAAGATAAAACAACATCGCAATTCATCGATTTACTGTATAAAATAAAACACAACAAAAACACTGAAAAACAAACAAAGAATATCTGCAGCTTAAACCAAAAAGATAAAAGAGATGCTGACCCACTTGTCGACCTGGAAATTGAAGGTTACCATGTCTGACAAGTTGTACTCGAATTCGGATCATAGGTAAATATTATGACTCGAGACACATGGGAACAGTTAGGCAGACCTCGATTATATGAATCAGGCATATACCTAAAACTAGCCAACCAAGGCCTAATTGAACCTATTGGAGTCTGAAAAAATGTCGACACAACAATAAAAGGTATATCGACCAAAGTCAACTTTGAAATTATTGAACCTAAGGAAGGATCCAGTTCCTTCCCAGCGTTAGTAGGTCGACCTTGGGGGAGAAAAATGAAAGCCTCGATATCCTGGGACAAAGAAAAAATCAAATTAAATGGGAATGGACAAAAGGTCATAGTACCTATTCATCCATCGGAGAACCTTGGACAGAACCAATCGATGAAGAAGTTGACATCCGACAACTATATCAAATACAGAATAATGAAGATTACACAGAACCTAATATATATGGCGAACTTTACTTAGGAAACCAAGACTCAGTAGGATACAATTTAGATGCATAACTATATGATTGGGAGGTTGAAAACTATGAAACAAAAGCAAGAGGATGCTGGACCATTCAAAAAGTACAGAAGAAACCAGTCAGACAATGCTTTGTGGTGTCCAGCATCCCAAAAATATTTGAGAATAAAATTAGGGAATATCCTACCTTGCAACCAACAAATATAAATACCACAAAAATCCCAAGGTATAAAGAAAGAGAATCACCAGTTATGCATGTAGAGCAAGTATCTAGGAACATCGATGAACATGGCCGACTACAAAGTTTAGTAGAAACGTTTACAGGATAAGCTGCTAGATGGTGGGATACCCTTCAGTCAAGACTGCAGACATGGACAACAACTTCAACTTATTTTGTAGAAATATTTGGAGGAGAGAAGTTAACCAACCAGGCTCAAATACCTATATTTACCCAAGGACAGGATCTAGAAAACCATATAAATACATGTGAAAAAGAATGGAGAAGATTGGGATATAAAGATGAACATACATGGCCACACTTATTTCCATCAACACTCACCGACTTACCAAACAAATGGTACAATATGGAAGAAGCTCAGGGTGAAACATTCCTATGGCATGAACTCAAAGAAAATTTTATCAAAGACTTCAACTTTGAACCCCAAAATGAGAATTTGGTCGAAACTGCAAAACAGATCAAAGCATTTGTACAACTGACAAAAAACAAAACCCTAAGGGACAACCGACCGCCAATAAACTGTAACACTATACAAATCGGGACAATACCACAATCAACAAGACTACAGTTGGAAAATGAAATTTCGGAAGGGAAAATCTTTAGATGGAAATCAAACCATGTCGAAACGACCAAACCTATTCAAACAGTACTCAAAGTTGAAACAACCGATAAGGAGGATACCAACCGAATGACTGCAGCAGACTTCCCTGCCACATTCTCATAGTTTAAGGAAGGAAGTTGACCAATCAATGACGCTAAAGCACCGGACTGGCTAGATGCTAAATTCAAAACTAGAGATTTCGACATATCAAATGATGATCGACCAAAAATAGCAAAAATTGGAGACTACTGGTCTAAAGCACAAACAACAGAGATCACAAACCTACTGAAAGAATTCCAGGATGTATTTGCTAGAGACTATAAGGATCTTAAAGGTCTAGTACATGAAATGGAAGAAATGAAGATCGACATAAAACCTGATGTTCGACCTGTCAAGAAAATACCATATAAACTAGCTCATAAATACAAAGAGATAGTCAAGAAAGAGATTGATAACATGCTTGCAGAAGGAATCATCTACCCTATTGACCAATCAAAATGGGAAAGTCCAATGGTGGTTCAACCAAAGAAACATGATCCAACCAAGCTAAGGATCTGTGTTGACTTCAGAGAACTCAATAAAGTTACATTAATAAACCCATTTCCAACTCCTTATGCAGATGAAATCTTAAATGAGGTAGAAGGACATGAATTCTACTCGTTCACAGATGGATTCTCAGGTTATAATCAAGTACCAATAGCCAACGAATATCAGAAAAAGACAACATTCGTATGTGAATTTGGCTCATTTGCTTACAGGGTTATGCCTTTTGGACTTAAAAATGCACCTACAGTGTTTTCAAGGACGGTGGTTAAAACATTTCAGGACTACATTTACAAAACAATGGAAGTATATTTCGACGATTAGACAATATACTCTACACTAAATGACCATTGTAAATGGCTAAGACTTATGCTGGAACGATGTCAACAGATCCAACTATCACTAGACATTAAGAAGTGCATATTTCTAAATCCTATAGGAATACTATTAGGACACATTGTCTGTAAAGAAGGTATTAAAGTTGACTTCACAAAAATAAAAATCATCCTCGACTTAAAACCTCCAATAAATCCAAAACAAGTCAGGGTACTACTTGGTCATACAGGATACTATAGAAAATTCATAAGACATTATTCAGACATGACATACCCATTGGAAGAATTTCTAAGAGATGATCAAGAATTTAACTGGACAGAGGAGTGCAACATATCATTCGAAAAACTAAAAAGAAAGCTAGTCGAAGCACCCATCCTAAGGTTTCCAAACTGG
>LPNX010391008.1:210790-242865 GCA_001517045.1 Pseudotsuga menziesii
AATTGAGATTTGAACCTGGGTGGGGATGTTAACAATCATTATTCTCAACCACCTAATCTACACACAATCCACAAAGAAGTTAATCTAAATCAAAAGGTTAAACAACGTGGAGATCCAAGTGCCTTGTTAATATTATTATTATATTTATGAAAAAATATTATTAACATTAATAATTGTAATAATTACAATTATTATTTAATACAAAAAAAAGAAAGAATACCATTATTATTCAAGAAATTGAAGTCAAAGACCCTCCTATCATCGAAAAATTCGAAGACCATTTATTGCCGGGGAAGTCAAAGGAAAACAAAATTGAAAAAATCGAATACCATCATCATCTAGTGTGGAAGAAATCAGAGATCATGGAATCTGGTTTGTGACTGCAAATAGAGGAATTAGAAGCCAAGTTAAAGCCTTATCGAAGAGACAATGAAGAATTACAAGACACAAATACGAAATTGGAATTAATAATTAAAATACATGAGATGCAAAAAGAGCTCAAGGAACAAAAAATTTCCGATCAGAAAAATCATATAGAAAAATTGTCTTCCCAAATTGAGAAATTAAAAAGCGAAAACGATTTTAATCAGAGATTGGAAAATCAAGATATAAAGAAAGAAATAAATGACTATGAAGCGGAAATAAAACGATTGAACAAAATCGTTAGTGACAATGATGAAGAACTAACGCAGATACGACATAAATTAGAAAATCAAGAGTCAGTGATCGACCAGTATCGACAACAGATAAAAGTTCTGCAACAACAAAATGACGACTCTAAAAAGACTCATAAGTCGGAGATCACAAAAATTAATAAAACACTATCCAAAAATTCTAAAGAAATTTTCAGATTAAGGAATCATAACAAAACACTAGTCACAAAAATTAAGAAGTTGAAAAATAGTCGAAAGACAGAAAAATCTACGAAAGACATTGAAGGGAAACTTCTAGACAAATAGGAAGAAAATGATTGCATCAGAAGTCATAACAAATATCTTAAGGAAAAACTTAAGAAGTCTGAAGATGACAGAAAAGCGCAAGTAGAAGTGATTAAGAAGTTTCAAAATGATTACGTGCAGTTGGAAAAGAGACAGAAGGAAACCTTAAAATGTCAAGGGACGAAAATACAACTTCCAACTCAAAATATGACACTCGTAAAAGAAAATGACATTGTGAAAATTCCCTATCGACACCCCAACCATAAAAACCGAATCTCTAAAAAGTGGGAAATGTCGAAAGACAATGATACTAATATGATCAAAGCTCCTAATGACAGATCAGTTGGAAATCCCAACAGTCAACAACAAATCAATTTAGGATGGATTGACCCATCCACATATCAAAAGTTATGCTCTACACTTAGCAGCTCGTATCGACATGTTTCTTCAGCCACGACATCACAAAGAATGACGCGACAACATTATAAGGCTTTGAGGACAAAGCCTTTCTAAGAGAGTGGCAATGTAACAAACATAAAATAAAGATAATCATTAAATAATTAGGTTGACTAAGTTAGGTTATGAAATGAGGTGTCTCCTCATTTCAAATGCCCAACCCATATTTAAGGCAGGGCCACCATTGTAACATATCATCTCTTATTTTATCATTAATATATATATTTGCCTTATGGCTTATCTCATTTACCAAGTTTTCTGGTAATATTATTTGTATGAGCGAATAAATATTCAGTCCAATCACCACCGCTTCACCACCCAGAGTCTCTAATCCAACCGGTTGCACCTGAACCACCTCCACCACAACCATTAGCACCAACCGCAACCACATCTAGACCCTTTGAATCCAACCAACCAGATGCACAACCAGCTGCAGCAGTTATCCAACCAGCCCAACCAGAAATACTATCGACTACTGCTAACCAACAACCAATTTTGACTATTACATGTACACAGATGCCAAAGCAAGCAGAGCAGCAGAAGCATAAAATAAAGAAAGACAAAGAGAAGAAGGACCATCAAAGCTAGAAAACAATGGTCCACATCAGTCAACTTGGGTTGACCACTACAGTCAATCCAACTAAATTGAAGGATGGAGAATTAGGGCAACACTTGGAATTATTGGCAATCGAAGCAAAAAAAAGGAGCCAGAACAGACGTAGGGATCTCTACGAGAACCAAAAAGAACAAGTCAAGTTCCTTAACAAATGCAGAAACTTGGTACAATCTGTGATACCAGGTCCGACAAAGGTCAAAACCGACAAGCTGTTAGAAAAGGCTTATCAGCTACTTGAGAGCGTGGTGTTGACGCTATAGGCATAACGGTAGGATACAAAAGAAGAGCAGAAAGAAGAAACAGTTCGACTGCTGACACAGTAGCACAAAGCTTTTGTAGGAGCATACAAGGTACTACGAGATCACATGGAGGATTCAGTCATTACAGAAGAAGTACTGAGAGAATGGCCTACATATTATGGGCAAGTCTATCAGCAGGTTTGACAAACCCGACAAGAAATCCAAGTGCTCGAAAAGAGAAAAAGCACAGAGGTAGAACTCAGGAGCACAATTGAAAATCAAATAGTGCTCAAAACCGCCAAGTTGCAGAAGCACGAGTGACAAGCACACCAATGGGTGCAACAAGCAATTCCAAATCTAGAAAAATTAGACATCATCTGCCCGTAGATGAGACGACTTTTTGATATAGCAGAGGAAAAGGACCAGTTCATGGGTCCAGACATGGAGAACATAGCAGAACTCTCCATTCAAGAAAAGATGTCGATATTATCAAGTCTGACTACATTAACAATCGCCATCCAAAAAATACTACAAAGTTGGATAGCATTTCAACATCAGTTGGCAGTGACAGCTGAAGCAATTGTCGAATTCTGTGTGCAGAAAAGACCAACAATCAGACTTCATAGCCCATGAAGACCAAGCATAGAAATAACCACCTAAGGATAGGCAAAGAAATTTTTTTGTACCTCCCTGTTTCTTCGAGACGAAGAAACATTTTGTTTGTGGGCGAGATGTTGGAGGAGCAAGTCGGTAAGCCGACTTGAACGATAGCCAACTTAGTCAATCAGCCGACTAATTAGAGGTTAGGTCGGCCACATAAGGTCGTGTCGGTTCACCAAACCGACAGGTAGTTATTTGTAACTATTTGTAATTCATATATATTAGGTTGTTGAGCCAGATGAGAACTCAATTCAGTTCTCTGTATTGTATGGACCCTTTCACTATAATATAATCTGTTATTCTGCTTACTTGTTCTTGTCTCTTGTCTCTGTTATGTATATCTGTTGTTAATGTGTATTATTGGTAACCCAATGTGATCTATGAGATTACAACAAGAGGGAATAAGACTGCAAAGAACACATCCACAAATCAGCCTCACATCTCATCAAAGAGCGCCTCCAGAAATAGATTTGAGGTTCTTCAAATAGAGGTACGAGAGATTGAAACCCCAGAGGAAAATGCTAAAGAATCCCTCCATCAGGAAGATGAAACACCCACAGAAGTACCGCCTCAAAAGGAGAAAGATGACTTTGAAGAAGATATGGTGCAGCCTTTGGTAAGGAAGGAAGTTGCATCCAACTCAGAAGGATCGATCACATGATCTAGGGAAAAAGCATGCTCTGAAGAATCAACAGACATCTCTACTGAAGAACAAGAACCTCTCTCCAGGAAAGGAAGAAAGTCCAACAAGACAATATGGGAACAAGAAGCAGCAAGGGAAAAGGCAGCAGGGAAAAAATCCAACCTAGACTTTCTAGTCAAAACCTCACAAGCAAGAAAATACCTTCTCAGTACAGAAGAGGAAAAAAAGGAGAAGTTAAAGGCACTTAGACAACTCAAGAAATAATGAACCTGGTCTCCTAGAATTGTAGAGGATTAGGAGGTTCCCAGAAAATAGAAGTTATCAAAAGATTCAAAACAATGGAATCGGCTACAATCCTTCTCATCCAGGAGACAAAAAAAATGGCAGAACATAGTCTTGCAACTCTAAAAAGATTCTAGCCAAAAGGAGAAGGACTAGCCACCAACGCATCTAGGGCCTCTGGAGGCCTTCTTTGTTGGTGGGACGCTGAAAAATTTGCTATGTATTCTGCCATTGAGAACAAAAATTGGCTATTCATCAAATTAGAAAAGAAAGAAAAGAAAGAAATATTCTAGATTGGGAACATTTATGGCCCAACTATCCATTCCCAGAAAGAAAGTTTTTGGAATTCCCTTGAATAACAATGTGAAGGTAAATCATTTCTCCCTTGCTCATAGTGGGGGACTTCAATGTTACTATATCCGTGGACAAAAGAAGAGGTGGATCTAAGGTTAGGGATCCCTTTGGAGAAAGGCTGGAGGACCTGATTTCATTATGGGGCCTCTCAGACATCAAACCAAAGAATAGCACTTTCACTTGGAGCAACAAACGGATTGGACCTAGTCACATAGCTGCTAGACTAGACCGGTTCTTGGTTAGCACCCATCTCCTCAATTTTTACCCGAAATCCAAACTTATGTGCTCGGCCATCTCTAATCACAAGCCAATCAGTCTATTTTTCCCGCCTTTGGAAAATTTGGGGCCTCTTCCTTTTCTCTTTAATCACCTCTGGCTCGAATCTGAAGGAGTTGAGGATATCATCATAAACGCCTAGCACTGTTTCATTCCAGGATCTCTAGCATTCTCATGGGAACAGAAAATCAAAAGGGTTAAAGCAGCCCTCAAATCCTGGGCAAAGCACCATTATCAAGAGCCTTCTCATCAGAAAGCAGAAATCATAAAGAATATAGAATCCCTCCAAGCAGAAATGGAGGAAAATGAGATCACCAAGGCGCATCTTGTTAAAGAAATAGAACTTGAAACAAGCCTGCAAAAAATCTTAAGGCAAGAGGAAGAGGGATGGAGACTTCGATCATGTATTCTCTGGCTTAAAGGTGGAGATCAAAACACAAAATTCTTTCAAAACCAATGCAGGGATAGACAAAGGTGGAACACAATGCGGGAGCTCAAAAACGAGGATGGCACAACCATCACCAGGCAAGCGGCAATCAGCACGGAGGTAAGGAATTTTTTTGAGAACTTGTATAACGATGAAGATTATGTCTCACAAGAATGTATGGAAGAAATGGTTTGAGACATTCCAACTCTAATTAGTCCGAAGGAAAGCCTATAGCTCGAATCCCCCATTTCGGAGGAAGAGGTTAAGAAGGCCATATGGTCCCTCCATCCGAATAAAGCCCTAGGCTCTAATGGTTTCCCTATCTGATTCTATAGAAATTTATGGTCCCTAATAAAAAAGGATCTTATGTGCCTCATCTCCTAGATGGCGGAAGGCAAAATGGGAGGAGCCACAAACTCCACCTTTCTGGCCTTGATTCCAAAAGAGGCAAACCCCTCCTCCATCAAAAGGTTTAGACCCATTTCCCTCTGCAATGCCTCATACAAAATATTTTCAAAAGTCTTATCCCTAAGATTAAAGCCTATTATTCATTCTCTAATCTCCCCAAATCAAGGAGGCTTCATCTTGGGCTGGGAAATCAGCGATAACATCCTTATGGTTCAGGAGGCAATACATTCCAGTACAAAAAAGGGTGAACCAAGTATGGCCATTAAGTTGGACTTGGCTAATGCCTTTGATCAGTTGAGGCATTCCTTCATTCTTTTAGTTCTAAATAAATTTGGCTTACCCCCCATCTTCATCAACCAAGTCCAAGCTTGCATAAACTCTCCTTGGATAGCTCCCTTAATCAATGGAAAACCCTCTAAATTTTTTAAAGCCTCCTGAGGGATAAGACAAGGGTTCCCCCTCTCCCCCTTTCTTTATATCCTGGTTGCTGACTCCCTTAGTAGAAGACTCACTAGACTTCAAGCTGAAGGCTCTCTTACGAGCCTTTCTTTCTGAAATGGAGTCCTCCCTATCAATCACGCCCTTTTTGCAGATGATACAATTCTGCTAGGGATTGCCTCCCCTCAAATAGCCAGAAATTTCCTAAGACCCCTAGACCTTTTCCTCCGTTCCTCAGGAAGCTCAGCCAACCTGAACAAATGTCAGCTCTATGGATGGAATTGTAATGCAAAAACTCTTCGCAGCATATCACATATACTGCATATCAATGCCACTCATAATTGGACTCATTTCACTTAGCTGGGCATTCCCATAGCCAAAAATACCTTTTCCTCTGCTATGTGGACTCTGATCATCCAAAAGATAAAAAACAAAATCCAATCTCTAGGCTCAAAGTGGTTAAACCTCATAGGGAAACTGACTCTCATTCATTCTATCCTTTCCTCCTATCCAATTTACTCCAGCTCGATGATCCTAGCCCCCAAAAATGTCATCAACAATATATCTAAGGAAATCAGAAAATTCCTCTGGCAAGGAGGAAAGGTCCAGACAAAGAAATTCCACTTAGTCAAATGGGATATAGTTAAAAGGACAAAAAATAAAGGTGGACTGGGCATCAGGGACCCGGAGCAAATGAACAAAGCCCTGGGAACGAAACTGATCTGGAGGTTGGCTACAGGCAAGAAAGAATGGTGGAAAGAAATAATCATGAAAAAATACATCAAAAGACCCAGATCAAAAATCTTAGACAGCACATGGACGGGTAAGGGAACCTCTTTCTAGCAGCTGTGGAAAGCTTCTCTTAATATAATTCAGTCTAACTACTATTGGATCCTAGGAAATGGTAAAAAGATCAATGTCTGGAATTGCAGCATCCTAGGGCAGCCCCCCCGTTCTTCGCTTCCAGGCTTGACTATTCTCGCTGATTGGGCCCGCAATCAGGGCTTTCATACTCTCCATGATCTCTCGCTGTGGGATCCGTCAAGGTGTTGGATTGGCTAGAAAGATATTCACCCCCCATTCCATTTGGAAGAAGCCATGACCCTCTTTCTCTCATCCCTCCATGGCTTGTCTCCATCTCGTGAATCAGTAAGAGATCGCATTGGTTGGGGTAAAACAGGATAGTACACGATCAAAGAGGGATACATGAGACTCTCCTTGGATTCAGCAAAAAATGATCATCTTTGGAGGAAGGTTTGGAATCCAGACAGCATCCCAAAAGTAAACACTTTCATCTGGATTCTGATGCATAATAGACTTCTCACGGCTAAGAATCTCAGGAAGAGAGGGATAGCAGGACCCTCTTGGTGTGCTCTTTGCAATATGGAAGAGGAAACCTCAAATCATATTTTTCTTTAGTGCAAATTTTCCTTGAAAATATGGCAGTGTGTTCTCCCTACGGGCTTTCTCTTCAACCCCCTAGGCTCTGTGGTCCAGTTTCTTAAGGATTGGTCCAATAAATTCCCTGGCTCTCTCAGCAAAAAACCCATCCTCAGTCGCCTTTGGAACTCTATCCCCAAGAATCTCTACTGGCAATTGTGGATAGCCAAGAATAAATCTATATTCAACGATCAAAAAGTCGTTTCGACTCATATAGCTTCTAAAATGGTGGGAATGATAGCTGAAAAGTTTGCCTCGAATGACATCAGTTTTCCAAATGATGAGCACATCACTGAGCCATATGCATCTTGGTGTAAGATATTTTTAAAAGAAAGGAGACCCCTTGAGTTCAATTATTCACATAAAAAAATAAAACAGCCCTCCAGCACTCTTCCTTGGGAAATAAGAAAAAACAGTAGTGACTTCAAGGCCTGGTTGAGAGAAAGAAATTCCTACTCTCTCTTTTTTGATGGTGCCTCAAAGGGCGACCCAAGGGTGGCAGGTGCGGGAGGGATCCTTCTGGATCCTATAGGACATGTTGAACAAACCTTCGCTTGGGGTCTTGGCTATAGGACAAATAACGAGGCCGAGTAGTTGGCTCTCCTTCAGGGAATGAAAATTCTAGTCAACAAAGACCTCTCCAGGATCGCAATTTTTGGAGATTCTCGACACGTCATATATAAAATGATTAATGGATACACCACCATCTCTATAAAGTGTCATCGCCTGCACGACAAAATTAATCCTCTCTTATCCAAGCACTATGAATTCTTCCACATCCTTCGCTCAAACAACACTGCCGCTGATGCCTTGGCTAACATGGGGGCCTCCTTACCTCAAGGTCAATTTTGACTACATGGCCAAATCCCTCACCTCAAACCCATTCCTTAATAAAATCTTAGGATACAAGTTTAGACCCCCACATTATTGTTCTCACCTCCAAGGACATTTATGAAGGGTTTAATGTTTTTTATAAAGGCTCCAGGGATTTACACAAAGGATCTCAACCTTATTACTCCACCCCTCCTCACCTCACCACCACGTGCCCTCCACTCTCCACTGGCATCAACATTATGGACATTCATGAAAGATCTCTAGCCTTAATGCATCGTCCTGACCTTACCCATCCTCCCGCCGCATGGCTCCTTCTCTGCACCTACCATCCCTCGATCCTAGGATTTAATGCCCACCTTCCTTGGGTTTATTGCTCCTGCACCTCGCATGCTCCGGGTCTTTTCACTCTCTCCACTATGTCTTCTCCTTGAAGCTTTCCTCATCCTCATTTTACTCTCGGCAATGGCTCTGTTTGTTATGTGATTTCTTCGGAAAGGATTCTGTTGGATGTCATTGTAGGGGTTGATGAGGGCATTTTGCAGGAAATCCCATGGGAAACTCTTCCTCTCACCACTGTTTTCGTAAAGGAAAGGTTGGCTCTTGCCACTTTCTCCACCTGTTTATGCACTACCCAAACTGTTGTTTCTCTGTGGTTCTCAAATATAGGCTCAGGGCTCAACCTCTCCATTGATGACCAGTCCTTTATAGCAAGAAGCAATTTGATTTTGGGCTACAATTGTTCAAGGTGGAAAGAAGGTGCAGTCGACACTCTCTCCTATCGAAACAAGAAAGACCGCGACTCCCTCCTGCAGGAACTGAACACTCTTAAATTGGTTCTCGGTGGTCTCTCTATCGACGAGCAGGCTCAAGTTTTTGTTGGTGCAGTTAGTGCTCTTCACAACAACTTCTCTTGAATAGAAATTTCACCCAGACAAGGAAAAATGGTGCAAGCAAATGAGAATGTTGAGTTAGCAGACTTGAAGAAAAATATCAGGCGTTTGTATGAAATGATGGCCATTGGCATTATGGACAACAAGGAAATATCTCAGGAGGTCAAAAGTATGGGGGAAGTGGTCAGCTACACTTCGTATCATATAAGTAATCATGACTCCAGGATTGATGACACTGAAAGCAACCTTAGAGAAATAATGGGCAAGGTGGACAGAATCTAAGAAGACCTCCAGCACTTGGTAAGCATGAACCAATGCAGCAAGGCTTTTGAAACTCCAGCAGCAGCAGCGCACCCCATGGAGGAGGAATTGGTTGTTCAGCCCATGAAGCCCCCAGACAATCCTTAATGGTCTTTTAGATTCATGTTTTTTTTTCTATTTCTTTGTCAGCAGTTTATAAGGGTTTACACTACCCCAGGCATTAGAAGTTTTGTAAAAACTCTGTGTGGAGTTCTTTGGTCATTCTCATGGACCATTTTTGTTTACTCCTTTTTTGAACTACAAGAACTCTCCATTCCCACTTTTTTTCTATAATGAATGGTTGTGCACAGCCTATTTTATATAAAACCTTTTAAAGTTTCTGTTAAAAAAAATCCTTGGCTTGAAACAATGATTGAAGTGCTATGATTAAAATTGGTTTTGAGTTATGATGGTTAAAAAGTTAGTACCTTTGTTGACTTGTAAATTTATGGTGTTGCACTGGCTGCGAGTTGACAACGCAATTAGGATTTCAATGTTGGCCCGAAAATGCATCTTGGTCGTCCATCTGTACAACACACTTGCTAGGGTTGCAAAAGGGTTAATGTGTCATTCTTGTCTGAACCCTTCATTATTTGGTTGTTTGGTCTGTAAAAGAAGAGAGTTGAGACTCTGCTCTGTTAATGGTGATTTTAGTATGCTTTTGGGTGTGAAACTTGCATGTGGTTTTAATGGCCTTCTGCATGGATGCTTTCTAAGGTGTACATCTGGTTTTCATGGCTCCAATGGCTTCCTGTAGCACGTTGCTTGTACTTTCAATAGACCCCACCACCATTTTCATCTATAAAACTACCCTTTACCAGGTAAGGGACTCTTATTTCAACTCAACAAGGTTTTATTTAAAAGGTTTATGTAATTTCGTAGTAAAACTAATACTACATTGTTTTAATGTAGGCAGAGGAGGGATAAGTACATCCCAAAGGAGAATACCCCTGGCCCTCTATGCAACTCCACTAGGTAAGGAACTTTGAAGTTTAAATGCTTATTTACATTATTTCCTTTTAATAAAAGTTCTAACTGAAGCTACTTGTTTTGCAGGTGGAGAGCATTGGCGAGGAAGGCGAGAAGGTCAACTCCTCCCAGGCCCGCATCTTAGAACTCCCATATAATGTACAAACAACGAAACCCTTACTCTGTTTCTTTTCCATTTAAATTATACCCACATTGTTAATTATTTTGTTTGTTATTGCAAGTGGCTTCTTAACTGAGAATTTGGGTCAAAATGGAAATTCAACTCCAGCTTCGTGCCAGATAAGTTATAGTGTTTTGTTTCAACCCTTAGGGTTTAAACTCTGACTAACAGAGGGATTTACGGCCTCTCTGGTCCAGTATTTGTTTTTATGTGCGTTGTATCTTGTTTAAGGTTTTAAAATGTGTTTTGTGGGAGCCATCATGGATGGACTCACCACCACCTGTAACTAAATAAGTTAATGGCATTTTTTTGTTTAAACCGGATGTGGATGCCATCGAAATTGACCTACAGCCACATGGTTGTGAAATCGTATTTTTAACATTTGACATTGTTTAATGTTTAATTCTTATTATGACCTATAGGGTCCTTGCGATTTATGTGAAGTATTCTGTCATAAATTGATATCGTGGTTATAATATATGTTTGCATGCGATTTTCTTTAAATTCTTTTTGGATCTAGTTACTAAACTTTAAAATGATATTTGGCTACCATCTATGATGGACTCACATCCATGTAAAATACTTAATGGGATTTGCTTGTTGATTCAGAGTATGCACATTTGATTTGATTAATATTTATGTTCTTCTAAACTTTCCTTGCTTATGCAATGGTTGTCTTGATTCCGGTTGTTGACTGATAGTTTAATATTAGATAAGATATTTGTGAGTCTTTAGATGATCAGTTAGATATGTTATAATTATCATAACCAATATAATCCGTTAATTGTATATGTATGTATTTTGCTGATTTTCCTTTTTTATAATGCATAATATATATATTTGTATATGACTATAGGGTATTTACAGAGATTCCTGAAGATCACGATGAATCTCGATCTTATCATTCTTGATATGTAATCTTGAACCAGAGTTTATGAAATGAAGTTTATTTAATAATTATACTTTTGTAGAAGTTTCTCAGCTTCCAGCCTAATAGGAGAACTATCCAGTTTTACAGTATTTTCGATTATTTAGTTACGCAGAGAATTTATTTGACTATAATATTTGATATCGAAAGTGTTGGTAGTATTTATGTGATTTTGTTATAATATTTATAGAATGTTATCTCTATCTACCCTAATTGGAAGTTAACTAGACTTATACTAATATATAGTATGAGATTTGATATAGTAACATACTAGTAGGATTATTTTATGCAAATGAAAATAATTAAAAGAAGTGAGTACTTAGATTCTAAACCATAGTAGATAATAATAACTCGATGTATAATAGTTTGTACTCAAATTACTAATTGTTTTAACAATACACATTACTAACAATATTCGATTCGAGTATGGATGCTCGATCAAAGATATGTTGGTAACTAAATATAGTGCTTTACAGGGATGCATAAAATATAGAAAAGAAGATCTAGTATATAATAGGAATGAATACTAAACTGTAACAAATCTACATTCCATTTAGATACATGATAGACATTTGTCCTATACATATTCATAAAATATTTCTACCTAATAGAATATAACTGCAATTCATAGCTAAGATAAACATCCTACTGTAAATAGTTTAATAATAAGAAATAGGATAAGAACCTGGCACCACTGCTAGGAAAATAGAAATGGAATAGTTGTTCCTCCCAACCAACTCCTAGAGCATCCAAATCACTTGCTCCAGAATCCTCGAGCATTTTTCATTGAACCACAAAAGAAAAAACCACTTAATGCGCCATCTCTTGCACTATCAGATTCAATCCCCGTCCAATTTTAGCCTCCATCTTGCTAATGGACATACTATTATATAGTATTTTTCCTAGGACTTCCTCATTTATGAGTCTCCTACTCTTTAGCACTCAAGAAAGAGTTGTGACCTAATCTTGGGGAATATGCCTACTGCACCTTGAGTTCTCACTCAGTAGCTACAACCACTTGTATTTTCCTCTTGTGGGTCAGCAAACACTCTTAAACAACTATTTCATTTATGTCCCCTCTAATATATTTTATTATTAAAAGAATAATCCATTACATTTGTTTTATTTTTTACTTTCTGTCAAAAATATTTAAAATAATAAAATAAAATATTCTAACAGAATTTAATAATAAATTATTAAATCTTGGTGTATTATAACTTCCATGATGAACTTATATGCCATCGTGGCCATCTCGTTTTTCCTTTAAGAGTGTGAGGCGCTTATATGGGAGGTGCAATTACAGTGGGTTGGAAGGGCACTTCAATGTGGATAAAATAGTGGCAATGCTATAGAAGTACTTCTACTAGCAAAAGCTCCAACAGTACGTCAAAAACTATATCATATCGTGCACCATCTATGTCATTGATAAACCTACCATCAAGAAGAAGGGGTTGTACACTCCTCTATCTACTCCAAATAAGCCTTGGAATTCACTCTCCATATCTTATATGACAAACCCGCCCTTAACCAAGCATGGTAATGATTGTGCATTTATGGATATTGATCCATTCTCTAAGATTGTCATTTTTGCACCCTACAAGAAGAATATCATTGTAAAATCCATTTTTAATCTCTTCTCCAAGTGTTCTTCAGTTCATTTTGGGTTTCCACATACCATTTGTTTTAGATAGGGACAACAGGTTCCTCGGTCCTTTATGGTCTAGCCTATGGTCAATGACGAACACCATGTTGACCAAATCCATTTCCTTCCACACCTAAACTTATGGATAAACAAAGGTAGTCCATATGATGATTGTGTTTATCCTCGGATTGTACAACTCTAAGAATCTGTAATGTCCCCATTTTAAAATAATTGCATAGTGGGAAAATTCCATCAATCCTACTAGTTCTCTAGGTTGGGTGGAAACATTGGGAAGTTAATAAGGGAGCTAATAAATGATGTTTAGACATTAGAAGGAATAAAATATTTATTTAATAAGGTCAATTAAATGAATGCAAGTGAAGAATGAAATGGCTAAGAAAATGGAGACATATGGAGATTATGGGGCCCACTCAAGCTAGAATTCCTCTACTAAATGGCATCCACATCTTGCAATCTCAAATCTATAGATGTTTTTGATGGATTATAAGGTCAATATCCTTGTCCATATACTTCATAGGTTGAAATTGGGATGAAGTGTAACTTACATGAGCAAGGAAGATCCAAATGGGTAGTTTCATGGACAGTTGGATAGATTCCCCTTACACTTATGACATATATGACACCAATGATGGAGATTCTATGACAGTTATGACACAAGTCAGATATGAAGGCTGAAATCTAACATCTCTGACATATCGGGTCGAAATAGAGCATCCAATATATCTCTCATGTGATTTGGAGAATCCCAATGGGTTCCTACTCAATTTGGGAGAAGATGGAAGGTGAAGAGAGAGGCCACATGGAATAGCATGAGAAGCCACACCAATTCGACTTGGATTTGGTTTATGGATGTATTTGGAATCTGAGGAGACCATTAATGTTTATAAAATACAGGGAGCAGCCATGAGAAGGGGCTTTTTTATCAGTTGTGAAATTTGTTGTTGTGAAGAGAGAGAGCTAGTGAGTGACTAGTTCATGCTTGAGCCAATTTCGAGGGGGAAAGATTCCCATCATAATTGGTGATTGGAAAGGCCACTCAAGTATTTCAAGGAGCTTCAATGGAGTTATAATACATAATTGCAGCTATGGCAGCTCGTGGACCCTTCAGGATTCAGCTCATTCCCCCTCCCATCTCACATTCTTTCACCATATTTCAACTCGGTGGAGTGAGTCGCACTTGGTGAGACAATTATCTTTTTGAGGGAGCTCCTCTTGCTCCAAAATTTTGTATCTAATGTAAATACTCTACCCTCTCTGTTCATAAAATTATCAGGTCGAAATGCCAAGAGATTTTATGTATTATTGATCAGTAATAAAGAAACAGTGTCATCTCCCACTTCTTTGTTGCAAACTCTTATAATATTGGTAGATTTGAATGGTTGTGTAAGATATTGATTATTCATGCATGAATTGACTGTCACTGAATCATATTTGAGGTTTCATATTCATTAACTAAGATTTTGTGGCCATTGGGTCGAATTCAATAACCATTGGATTAAATTGCATTTCATTTCTCCAAGGGTTCAAAACTAGTTTTTATATATCTGTTTGAAGGAAGTGATAATAACCATGGGATTTCGATTGGTTCAGCATATGAGTCCCTGTTGATGTCCTATATACATCCCCTACCTCAATTTGATAATTTGAGTGGTTTTCTGTACATTTCGGAGGCCATTCTGGCAATTACCCAGGGGGGATTTTAGCCCCAAAATTGCTAATAAAATCATCTATCTTGTTCAGAATTTAGTACAAACTTGCAGAAGTGATTGGAGGGACATAATACATCCCTGAACATAATAATTAAGTTATTATATCATTCATACACCTTCTCTAAATATTTGGTAGCAATTGGGCCAATTTGGAGACCAAGACACTAAGGCTAGTCAAGAGCAAAAATTGTGAAAAATTGGAAAATTGGGCATTTTAGTAAAAAAATTAAAAAGGGACATTACAAGTGGTATCATAGCATGGTATTGAAACCTGATGGTGTTAAATAGGAGTCAAAGTAACAAACCATCATCCTTAGAATTTGAATTGGAAGGTGCTCAGCTTGTAGAAGAAGAATTGGGAAAAAAAAGGCACCTTGGACTAAAACTATGGCTCACAAGGGGGAAGACCATGCTAAGGAGAAAATGGAGTATCTCCAACTTATAAGACCTTTGTTTGAAGAAATAAACCAAAATATAGTAGTCATGTCCGAACAGATAACAAAAGGATTCGAATTGATGGCCATTCAAATGGGAAGCAAAGGGATAACGAGAGATAGTGGTAGTTTGAAATAAGGGATTATTAAATTTATTTAATTATTATCATATTTATGTTTGTTACAAGGATTCAGCTCATTCCTCCTCCGATCTCACATACTTTCACCATATTTCAGCCCGGTGAAGTGAGGCGCACTTGGTGAGCCATTTATCTTTTTTAGGGAGCTCCTCTTGCTCCAGCATTTTGTATTCCGATGTAAGCACTATGCTCTCTCTGTTTAGAAAGTTATCAGGTCGAAAGTCCAATATATTTGATGTATTATTGATCAGTAATAAAGAAACAGTGCCATTTCCAACTTCTTTGTTGCAAACTCTTATAATATTGGTAGATTTGAATGGATGTGTAAAATATTGATTATCCATGCATGAATGGAATGTCACTGAAGCATATTTGAGGTTTCATATTCATTAGATTTGAATGGATGTGTAAACTATTGATTATCCATGCATGAATGGACTGTCACTGAAGCATATTTGAGGTTTCATATTCATTAACTAATATTTTGTGACCATTGGGTCGAATTCCATAACCATTGGATTAAATTGCATCTCATTTCCCTAAGGGTTCAAAACTAGTTTTTATATATCTGATTGAAGTAAGTGATAATAACCATGGGAGTTCGATTGGTTCAGCATATGAGTCCCTGTTGATGTCCTCTACACATCCCCTACCTCAATTTGAGAATTCGAGTTGGTTTCTGTACATTTTGGATGCCATTTCGACAATTACTCGGGGGGGATTTGAGCCCCGGAATTGCTAATAAAATCATCTATCTTGTTCAGAATTTAGTGCAAACTTGCAGAAGTGAATGGAGGACCATAATACATCCCCGAACATAATAATTAAGTTATTATATCATTCATACACCTTCTCTGAATATTTGGGAGCAGTTTGGCCAATTTGGGGACCAAGAAACTAAGACTAATCAAGAGCAAAAATTGTGAAAAATTGGAAAATCAAGCATTTTAGTACAAATTTAAAAAAGGGACATTACAGAATCCACATACATGCAATGAAATCCTTCCTTATGTTCAGCATATCTGTGATAAATCCCTTCACAATTCTATTTTCCACAACCGTTTTCAGATGTTCCCGGGATTCTATCCATTGGCCTTTTAGCATAACTTTTCCTATTGTATCTACACGGGAAGTATCCTCCCATGCTCATATCGAGGTAGATAAAGAAACCAAACTTTTTTAACAATCCAACACATCTAACAAAAAATCCACGATATGATGTAGAAATCCAATGCCAAGTACAAGTAGTGACACAACTAACATTAGGTTCAACACAAGTTTCAGGTTGGTGATAAGATATGGTTGCACTTGCGGAAAGAGTGACTCGTGGGCTCCCATAGGAAGCTCAAAGCACTCTGATATATGCCTTATGCCATTATCAAGGTTAGGGGTGAGAATGTTTTTGAATTGAGTATTTCACCTTTCCTTGACATACACCTTGTATTTGATGTAGATTTGGATTCAACCATATTTTCGATCTCTTTTGGACACAACAGAGGTAGTAAAGCACTTGCCCCTACAGAATTCAATCCTAAGTGCATTGAGTAGGCTATAGTCAACCAAATTGTGGACACCAAGAATAAAGGAACTTGCTAATAGAACACTCGTCTCTAATGGGTTTCCAAAGCAATGTAGTGTCTTTGGTTGGCAAAATGGTTCACAAGGAGTTAGATTCAACAAATGTTAGCTTAATCAGTTTAAACAAACAGTTTCAAGGTGGATGTCACCTTAAGGTCTTTGGTTTTAATCTAGGTGAGTCTCATTAGGTTACCAACCACTATTGCGGATGACAATTGAATCACCCTCCATTCTATATTTCAAGGAAGATGGGAGAATCCCACGGGATTTTCCTTGGAAAAATATAGAATGGACGATCTAAAAGTTTATTTTGAGTTGAAAGCTACAGTGATAAGCTTGTATGAGAAAGTGATCATTAAGTTCAAAAATGACATGGGTCGGTCAAAATAAATTAATTGTATATATGGGTTAAGCAAGATTGTCTCTTGTCCCCTACCCTTAAATTGGCATTTATATGGACAAGATAAAAGCATGTTTAGAAGAACAAGGTTGTAGTAAGCTAGAATAGTCCTCCTCTTTATTTCTATCAATGATATTGTTCATTTTGTAAGGAGCCCCTTCATCACGGGCTCAATTGAAACTACAATGTCTTGTTCATTTTGCGAGTCCCTTCATCACGGGATCAATTGAAACTACAATGTCGAAGAACTAATTGATGGGGGATGGAAAGCCTATTTTGATCTTGAGAACGAGTAAATCCAAAAGTTTTTTATAATTTATAATTTAAAAATTAAGAGCAAGACACCCTATCAAATCCTCCTCTTAAATGTGAGTCTTCTACCCATTTAGAGTATGGCTATAAATAGGTACTTGTACTATACCCATAAGAATTTACATAAAGAATAAGAGGCTTCGTAGCATTTCTTTGAGTTTTAATGTTACTTGATAATTAAGAAATGACAACAACAACAAAAATGTTGCTTTTTAGCTAAATTGTTTGAGGATGAAATGTACAACCACTCTTCAAAATATTAAGATATTAAAATACAAATTTAAAAACAGATCATTGTGTAATGAAAAAATTAATAATTATCCTCAATTATCAAAAAAATCAACCCAAAAACATGAATTAATTATCCTCAATGATAAAATAAAATAAATCAACCAAAAAACATAAATTTTCACTTAACTATTAGGTCTAACCTAAGTGGTCAAAAAAATAAGTTATACTTTTCACCTGGATTAAAAGCAAAGTGTTTGTGATATGTTTCAGCCTTGTGATTCTACTAAGTGACCTAGGTGGTCAAAAGAATAAGTTATACTTTCCACCTCCATTAAAGGCAAAGTGTTTGTGATATGTTTCTGCTTTGTGATTCTATTAGCTAGTAGAGTGAATTATATGTTTTTTGTGATTCTATTGGCTAGTAGAGTGAATTAAGTTAAAGGCACAGTGTTTGTGTTATGTTTCTGCTTTATGATTTTGTGATTTTATTGGCTAGTAAAGTGAATTAAGTTTATTTAAGCTAAAGACAAAGTATTTGTGTTATATTTCTACTTCGTGATTTTATTTGCTAGTAGAGTGAATTATACCATAAACAGTTATTTCATGCAAGATTAAGCTCACTAATCAATGATAACTTTTCAATTGTGTAATGCAATTCTGTTAACACTGTATCAATGTCTACGATTTTATTAGCAAGTAAAGTTAATTATTCCCTGCACAGCTATTTCATGCAAGATTAGGCATCGATGATAACGTTGAAATGTGTAATGCAATTCTGTTAACACTATCAATATCTATGGATGACCAAATTTGATTGATAGGATACAACCCGATTTATTTTCGATCTAGAGCTTTGTATTGTCCATAACATTTGGATATGATGTAATAATGTTAATACAATATAAAATAAAACAACTGCCTTCTTTTCCCTCTAAAATTATAGAAAAGCAATATACAACTAAAATAAAACAAAACAACCTGTCATAACAAAACAAAACAATCTGAAAAACGATAATAACTAAAAAGATCCCCGGTTCCGATCAAAACGATCTTTTACAATACTTTATTGGTGTTCAGTAACAATAAATATATATGGCGAAAAAGCCATATTCAACTAACGAACACCCAAATAATTTTTACATGTGTTTAAATCCTTTCACACAAACAACAAGAGCAGAAATCCAGTATTCCCAGCGTTCATTGATCAGTTCACAATTTAAAATTAATGGTAATTACCTCCTGCTCGAAAATTCCCAACATTTATATCTCTACAATGATAACAGGGTTGAGTTCCTCGTTAAGCCCGGCACACCGATTTTGTGTTTTTGTTCTACGGCGCCATTTTCGTGCCGTTTCTCTCATCATCATTGTCCATGTAGTCATTCATGAATCTCTTCCAGTACCAATGCTTGGCCCATTCAAACCTCATCTCTTCGATGGGAACATTCTTTGTCTCTGGCAGGAAAAAGTAAATGACCACGCTCATGATGCAGACCAACCCCCCGAACAGCAGGAATATCCCGTACTTCAAATTACAGAGAAGTGCCAAGAACGCCTGGGCGATTACTGCGGTGAAGAACAAGTTCACGCATACCACGAGGCTCTGCCCAGCTGAACGGGTTTCCATGGGGAAAATCTCGCTGCATACTAGCCATGAGAGTGGACCCCACGACCACCCATACGCAGCAGTAAAAATACATATCAAGAGCACGATTCCAACGCCGTAGCCCGTCGGAATCTTCTCGCCTTTCCCGAATTTCAGCGCAAGCAATATGCTGATGATCACCTGTAACAAGAAGCGCATTATTTACTCGAATGATTTGACCAGAATTTTATTTATTCAAGATATTATTATTTTTAGAAATTATTTTTTCATTGCTTACGTGGCAGATGATCATTTGGGTTCCGCCCTCCATGAAGAGGAATCTCCGTCCGACCCTGTCGACTGTGAACATGGAGACCAGAGCACCGAACGTAATGACTGCGCCCGTCATGATAGCGGAGTAGAGCGACGCATCGTTCCCCATGCCGAGGCTCTGGAAGATCACCGGGGCGTAGAACAGAAACGAGTTGTTTCCCGTCAATTGTTGGAACGCCGGAATGCACGTTCCCATGACCAGCTGCGGCCTGTTCCTCCTCTGCAGAAGATTCCGGAAGGGGTGCTTCACGGCGCGGGCGATCTCGCTGGCCTCTACCAGGTCGTCGAATTCAGCCTTCACGTTCTCCGTGCCGCGGATCTTTTGAAGAATCAGGCGGCCTTCCTCTAGCCGCCCCTGCTCAACCAGGCTGTTCGGTGTTTCCGGCAGAAAATAGCCGCCGATAGACATCAGAAGAGCGGGAATGATTGCCAGGCCTAACGATAAACGCCATCCCCATGGATGAAGCTTGTTTGTGAAATAATTTATGACGTTTGCGACAAAGATGCCGAGACAGGTCGTCAGCTGGAACAAATTGTTCGTCCCTCCCCGGACCTTGGCCGGTGCCATTTCTGAGAGATACAGAGGCACAGACTGTAAAATCAAATAATAAATTCATTAGGGTTTAATGAAATAGACTTGCTAAACATACAGCGCCACGGACTGTAAATGAAGTAATAACTTGTTAGGGTTTTATGCAAGCAAAGTTTCAGAACATAAAAAAGCACTGACTGTAAATGAAAATAAGATATTTATTAGGGTTTGATGCAATTATATAAATGCAGCACAATAAATAATTAGGGTTTGATTCAAGTACTGTTTTCAAATCGCTGTTGTCGCGACTCGAAGATCATTTACCTGGTTGCTAAATCCAACGCCAACGCCGAGAAGAATACGTCCGACTATAAGCATGGCGAGATTTTCAGCAGCAGCGTTCAAGATCGCTCCTAGAAGGAAACTGAGGCCTCCAATGATAATGCTTACTCTTCGTCCCATGTTTCTGGTTATATGCGAGGCCCCGAATGTGGCAACCAGGCCAGAAAGATACAGCGACGAAGTGAACAGAGTGAGCAGCTGATTGTCGTATTTGCAATAGTCTGTTTCACGGAGGTGATGCTGCTTTCGTTTGTAGACATGTGGAAAAAACTTTTTAAGGAAATCGTCCATGGATGTCACCCCGCCTGTTACACATTGAAACCCCCTATTAGTTTTCATAAGGTTTAGAGTATTTTCTAGATTTTTAAGCTCCACCTGGTTTTCTAAAACTATTGCAGCACACATAAATAACAGTGAAATACTTGCAGAAATGGTGAGATGTCCCGGAAAGAAGTAATTCTGCAAATAAAGAATCTTTAAACATGGAATTGACCGCTTGAAATAATCAAATTCTGAATAATTTCGCCTGAATCAAAGTATTTGTGTTTATTTTATGATAATCCAAGAATTGCTGAAAGCAATCGCAATACAGGACCCTGTTCTCTGTAAATTGTCGGATTCCTCCTGTGACATAAACCACACCTAAGCTTTTTTGCACTTACAGAGAGAAAACTATATTGCCCGCTTGAAATAATCAAATTCTGAATAATTTCGCCTGAATCAAAGTATTTGTATTTATTTTATCATAATCCAACAATTGCTGAAAGCAATCGCAATACAGGACCCTGTTCTCTGTAAATTGTCGGATTCTTCCTGTGACATGTACCACACCTAAGCTTTTTTGCCCTTACAGAGAGAAAACTGTTCAGACTGACAGCAGAGCATATTCTTCGAAAAGTGATGTTCCAGAACCATGCAGAGAGCGGTCAATGAAGAAGAAATTCTCTTTAAGATTCGGGATTTTATTTATGGGATGCAAAGCCTATTGTTATATGAACATGACAGATCCATTTTCACCGGGTGGAGGACATGAAGAACCATTACACAGATTCAGAAGCAAGAAAAGTTGCATAGGTGAAAATTAATTTAAATTTTAAAGCAGATCTCGTCCCAATTTTTTTAAAGACGCATTCAATTGCTTCCATAAAGGGATTATTACCCTGTTAGATCAGCTATGGCTTAATTGCTTTAGTAAAGACTTACCAGCTCGTTCAACTATACACATTTACAGCAATTAAACAAAACCGCTGGTGAAGAGAAACCAGAATTGAACAGCAAAAGTTAAAGGTAGTTTGAATGAAAGCAAAGCACAATATTAAAACCTCTATAGTTCAAACATTCAAATAATTTTTGGCAGAGCAACAGTGCTGTTACTATTCTCAGCAAACATAAAACGGTCTCTGGACTCCAAGATCACTATAGAACCAAACGGATCATGCTTATTCAGTTCAAATATTACGACTTCGCTAATCAGATTCAACCCTGAGAACTATCCCCATCTCGGAAAAAGCAAATTTAATGGAAAATTCAAATAAAGATGTTTCTTGACAGATTTGGAATGGAAAATCCAAACAAAGGCTTTCTCGGGAGATTTGAAGAAGAAAATGTACCTGAAACTCCAAGATCATAACCGAAGAGCGAACCTCCGGTAGCAGCAACTATGCATGCCAATATCACATACGAAGTAATATGCCCTTCGTACTGCTGAGCCCTGCCTGCCTTCGGCCCGCTGACCGCCATCCCCCCTGCCATTTCTCCTGATTTCAATCTCCGCTTATCTCTGTCCAATGCTCGAACTCAAGCAGGCTTAGTCCATGGATTCCAGCATCTAAAACCTTAAATAAAATTTACACTCACACAGAAATCCATCCACATTTCACAATTCTTATCCATCTGACTGTAATAGTAAAGTCTGATAAGGATTCCACCACAATTTCCGCCAAATCGCATCAGCCATGATTGACTACCCTCGGAAAAGGCATGAAGAAAACCCAAATTTTCAACGCTAATAAAATAAGCAGTGAAACCTTACCATAAAAGTCACTGGCCAGGATGGCACATGGATTGAAATCCTTTCCCAGTATGAATATAAATGGGATTTACACTGAGTAATGTATAGGCTTGACATCCGGTAGATCAACGACTCTCAGAACAAATCCTATAGCAGTGACAGATTTTTGTTTGTAATCTTCCTAATTTAACCGGAATTCGCGTTCGGAATAAAATTACAATAGTAATTAGGTCTTTTATTAGAGTAACTGATGATAAGCTTCCATTTATTGCTATAGATATCTCGCTCACAAATAGAAGGTTGTATTCTATTTGGATATAATTTTGCATTCATACTGGCCTCGGTCGGTCGTTAGCTCAGGTTTGAATCTTGTTCGATCAAATAGCAATAATAGTAAAAAAAAAAATTAAAAATGGAGGCTCCCTGGGCCTTACCTGGAATGAGCTGTTTTCACAACTCCCCAATTTGCATAACGTTACATTTTCCCTATAAGAGCGTTAACTGAATTTTATTAGCAATACAACGATGATTTCAAAATAAAACATTTCAGTCCACATAGTCAGACATTTAATCCATGAACTCCAACCTTATGTGACACGTCGACTGGACCCTATCGGTGCATTTTTTTTTTCAGCAAATTCCAACCATATGTGACACTTGGATTTTAATGTCTATCAACATTGTAATGTCTATGGATATGTGTTTATGTCCATTTAAGTAAAAATTATTTTGAATATAATTTTAAATTAAAGAAATGTTATTTTTAAATGTATATTATGTTTTGATTATGTATATGTGAAACTTTTGGTAAAAGTTTTATATGGAAGAGTTAGAAATCATCTTTGTGAATAGATTATAAGATACTGAATTATTGAACAAAATTTTTATAAATGTTATTACTTTTTGATAAATTTTAGAATTTGGAGTGGAATAGTAAGTATTTTTTTTTGTAAATTGCATTAGAATGAGATAAGTGTATTATTTAGATTGATTTTATAGAGGCCATTCTAAATTCAAAATAAATTATTATAAAAAAAATATTAAAAATAACTTGTATGTGATGCATGGACTATGTAGTGATAATTCGTAGTTGATGGATGGATACAGGTACACAATGGGTGATTACAACTATGCATAGAAAACAAGTAACATAGAATATGGATGTTCTAGTGGCTTTGTTAATTACAATACATTATAACAATGAAATTTTTGGAAAAGAAAAAAAAGGTACCTGTAAAGTGACAAATATTTATAAATCTAATCGACTTAAATTTATTTGATATAATAGAATACATCAATAGTATGTATACTAAAATATATAAAATCCAAATAGCAAAACAACTATATATACTTGAAATAAAAGCATAGGAAAAGTTACGTGAATTAGATGATGAAAGATAACTTAACAAAGATCCACAATAATCAATGTTTTATTTAGCTCCAACCAAACACTAAAGATCAACCACAAATGCTATAAACAAAAGTATGTCAACCTTAAATCCTTATATTTTCAACATAAAGCCAGGTTTACCACTCATACAGTTTTTTATGGAAAATCAAAGAAACCTCAAATTACATAACATGTCACAAAGTAAAATTTAAACTTAAATAGAAAGTCTAACAACATTCCTCCCAACCACCAATCAACTAAATTCCAATATAAAAATCAAAATCAAAATCAAAATTTAATTCAAATAAAAAATATATATCCATCTTCTAAACTGGTAGAATAATTTTTTTTATAAAACAATAATACCCCACCCATCTACTCTTACAATCTATTCAAAAATATCATTAGTAGACTTCAATAAATTATAACTCCTTAAATATGTCACTATTGATATTTCGAAGGACCACCAAACCAAAACTCAATAGCCAATTAAATTATCGAATAGTGAAGTGGAAAGATGAACTTGAACTAATTATCGATTTAGTCAACTATTCAAATTTAAAAAAAAAAAAACAAATTAAAACAAACATTTAAATTAATTATTTAAAAATATATATAAATAACTTACCAACTTATCTTCCGTAACGTCCTCACGGTTTGATAGCAACGGCCTTGAGGCGTGTACGCAACCGTGGAACATATAAACTTGGACTTTTAAAGTCAAATCAGTTTGAAAGATAAAATTATTATCTTCAATGCGAATCAATGTCAAATTAAAAAAGAAATTAAACTATTCAATATTAAATCGAATTAAAGCTGGAATATTTTTAATTAGATGTTTAACTATTCAATATTAAATCGGATTAAAGCTGGAATATTTTTTAATTAAATGTTTAACTAGAATCTGGTCTATATAATTTGGAAAAAAGATGTACCATTACCGTAACGACTCAATATTATATTGATTTAAAGTTAAAAGTTGATGACTAATTTAACATATATATTATTTAAAGTGACATCATGCACTCCTAAAATGTCGCCCATGGGTCTATCAATGAAGTCCCACCCAGACCTAGACGTGTGGTGAAATCTCAAAAAATTTGTATTTACTTAATAGCCTTGGCCTTTGAATCCAAGCATGGCTCCAATCACAATACTATATTATGGACCTTTATTTAAGTTTTATATTAAAATATTTATATGTTTACCACAAAAGCAATTAAGTTCATAGAAGTTATTCCAAAGTGAAGGTTTCCACTAAGACTTACAGAAATTTAGCAGGCTTGTCTTCGGTATTTGACTACCCTGTGGGTTTTTTGATGGAGCCTCAGCCTCTTGTATGGGTGGTGTGGGTGTACACATTATTTTAAGCATGAAACACTATTTCCTCCTAAACCTTGGCTGTGGTCAGAGCACAAACACACAGTCAGAACTGCTTGCACTATGGGTGCTTCTTATCTTTTCCAAGCACATTGGGCTCCCTTACTTGCATATCAGAGGGGACTCTTCGGTAATTATTAATTGGTTCAATGGAATGGCTACACTGGAAACACTAGATCTGGCTGGTTGGTGTACTGAGATCATGAATCTCTGATCTTACTTTATCCATCTCGAATCAACTCATGTCTTCAGAGAATTCAATGTACAGGCAGACCGTCTCTCTAAGGAGGTACTCCATATTCCATCTAGGCTTTTATATTTCAAGGAATTTATAGAGGGAGCATGCCTTTGGCATGGCTCAGCTCAGCTCTTTTAAGCATGAATATTTCTATTTATTATGGGACTGTATTTACTGAGAAATCATCGTTGATGATTGTGTGATGGTGTTACCATCTTGAGTTTATCCTCATCCCAGCTCAGTGCCTCTTTACTCTTCTTGGTATGTTTGGGGTTGAATGTTGATTGTTACTCGCTGATTCGGGAGGGAGACTAGAAGATACTTTTATGTCTTATCCTTGGTGGCTATATCTTCTTTGGTTTTGGAGAATGGACTGTACACATGTTTCAGCTTGCTACCTTTACATTAGATCCCTTCCTTGCTGATCTCCTCTGGGAGTCTAATTGTGGATTGACTGCGTACAAGACTATGATGTGAGTTGTATGCTATTATGTAACTTTTTTTGCTGGTGCTCAAAGGTTTCCTTTGATTCATATGAATAACAAGAAAATGCTATTTTTCTCCTGGGAAAAAGTAGATCAATACTGCAATGAAAGGAGTTTTGAAGAAGGGGATTGGGTATTTCTGAGGTTGTAACTTTACAAATAGATTTCTTTCAAGAAGTTAAATAAGGACGATAAATTAGCACCCAAGTACTATGATCCTGATAAAGTGTTGTAGAAGATTGGTAGTATGGCTTTGAAATTGGAGTTCCATTCACCTTCAATGGTACACCCAATTTTCCATGTTTCTTGCTTAAAAGGTAATAGGAAACAAGATCCCAATTCAAACTATCTTATCGAAACTTGATGAAGAAGAAAAAAAATATTGGAACCTAAACAAGTCGCGGAAACAACAACCAAACAACTACGCAATCAAGTTATTACTGAGTACCTCATCAAGTGGAAGAACTTACATATTTAAGATTCGACATGGGAAGATGGGTCCTTTATACAAAAGCATCCACAATTAATCAAGTGTTGAGGACAACACTTGTCTAAAGGAGAGGGGCATGTTAATCCATAAATGTTGGTAGATTACCCCTATATTGTGGCTCATTACATATTATTGTTGTTGACTTGGGTCTATTAGTGATAACTTTCATTAATATTATTACATTAGTTATATCGCCTTGGGTCCATTAGTTGTAATTGTACCTCTTTCTCTCCTATATATAGGAAGGAGACCTTATGATTTGAATGTTCTCATCTTGTCTTGTGTTATGTACTTAGTACATTTTGTAAGGAGGTTTCCCCCTCGAAGAGACTTGCTATTCATCTTTGTTCTTCATTATTAAGGCGTGGATTACTCTTTCTGGTCTCTTTATGCTCTTTTCATGCTCTTTTGGGAAATTTATTGCATAACATGACTTACCATCACTTTCAACACAATTCCTAGCAGATTTAGGGATAATTTTCATTGGATAAGGGGGGGATTTGAGTGCCTTGTATCCCACACCAAAATTGTCTCTCCTATGTGCATGGTTTTTTGTTTTGTAATGTGTGCATCACTCATAATGGTTATAATAATGTCAATACTAGACATTATTATATTGTTAATGTCATGTCAAATAATACTTACGGATATGAAAGGTAAAGGGTGAGAGTTCCTAGTGGGTATAGCATAGCAAGGGTTGATAGAAATATTGGAAGAGGAAAGGAGTGGAGGGAGACAAATAGAATTATAGTTATAAATAATAGTGAGGAGAGAATGAGGCTAGTGCTAGGATAAAGGGTGGTGTCTAAGAGAACATTAAAATATGTTGAAAGATACCTTAATAGGCATTTCTCGGGTATCTAGCTAAATGTGAAAGCATTAATTCAATGGATCAAGAAGGATGAGAAATTATTTAGGTATAAACCCTAATTTTTTCTCATAGCTCATGGCTACAACGCCTTTACCTTAAAATCACGGGAGGAAAAAGACAAAATTGGCAAGGGCATGTGGTTTTAGGAGACCTTTTATCTCAAGTTGCATCATTGGATTCCTAGTTAACCCTTTAAAGGTGAAAGCCAAAATTGTTTGTGGGTAAAACTACCTTTCCATCCTTTAGAATTTTGGATAGAGTGTATTTAGGGAAATTGAAGATGCTTTGGCACAATATATAAATATAGATGGAAAAATAGAGGCTATGGACTATGCTACAATGGCAATAGGAAGGATTTATGCAAAGGTGGATTTGTGGAATGGGATACCACAAATCATAAAATTAGTCATAGTTGGTTCGAAACACATGTAGGTTTAGGACCATGCTAGGGTTCCCTTCAAATGTAGTGGATGTCAAGCATATGGGCATATTAAGAATTTATGCCATGTTAGGATGGAAAACACCAATCGTTGATGAAGCATCCATGATGTTAAGTAAGATAGTTTATGGAGAACAAGTGTTGAGTCATTAAAACAATGACCCAAGGAAGGAAGAGGAACCACATCCAATCATCAAAGGAAATCACCCTTTCTTGTGGAAAAAATAAGCAACAGAGGACAAGGAGACAACTTGGGCACAAAAAAGATAGAGGTGTCCTATGCTTGTCAAGCTCAAGAACTTAGAGACAAAACCTACATGAAATATGAGATTAACATGGCTATTAGCCATCACGATAAAAGGAATGATCAAAGGGGTAGTGGCATGCCTTATATTGGCTTTCCAAGTGGGTCATCATAAAAGGTAGATTTCTTAGCAAAGATATTGTTGGCTGCTATGGGCAGACCCGGGTTAACTATAATCAACCAACAACACCCCTAGATCACTGGCCCTTTCGGCGACAGACCGCAAAGCGGCCCGAAGTCTCACCCGAAGTGACTCTAATGGGTTGGCCAAGGACTCAAGCATATTGGACCAGGTTCTGTGGCAATCCTATTGGCGGCTCGCAGCTCTCCTAGCTGTGAAGTCTCTTTCTCCGCGTCGCGCGATCTCCTGCTCGCGTCGTGCGATCTCCTTGCCTCGCAGCTCTTCTAGCCGCGAGATATTCCTTTATACCACCGCGCGATCCTTTCCTGCGGTGCGCACTTTCTCAGACTCGCGATATCTCCAACCTTATCGCATCGCTGCGCACTGTACGACACGCAGTTCCTATCCAACGCTAAGCCCTTAACCTGTGGTATCGCGCACCGGAGCTCCTCTGCCGGTGCGATATCACCTCTCTGTGATATCCTACCTTCGCGATTTAGTGCACTTAGCGTTGCTCGTGTCGACGTGCAAGACTTAACATACAGGGCTATTCGATACTGCAATAGAGATTGTTTTACGCAAAGCATAAATGAACCATATACAGCATGCCAAAGACTTTAACTTATGTTTACCCTTCTATATTGCTGTGAATTGATTAGCACATTCATTCATTAAACTGTAAACAAAGCCCATGAACTGACTGAGAAATGCATAAGTAAACATAACACATAAACCAATCGCATAACACTGATTTTAACGTGGTTCACCTCCAGGATGGAAGTTACGTCCACAGAACTGTGTTTTTATTATAGCTCAGGGGAAGGTAAAATACAGTTCTGCTGCACCGCATATGCAGCTTAAGATCTTCTATCTTAGATCTCTTTTCTCTTCTATATTGCTATCCTACAATATACTCTTCCCTCTATGTCGATCCCTGCGGATCTTTACATACATATTCTATAAGCCAGCTACTAGTTACCGTAAGATTGCTACCGCTAAGAACAGAACCAGAGCTAGGCTTTTACAACAGTCTAATAATCTGCAAAACACTACTAACAACTGAAAGAACCAACTAACTAATCAACAAAATGACTAGCTAACTCTCCAACCAAACAACCAACCCCTTTACTGTACAAAAATTATCCCTTTATAGGCAGCTCGAAGGTCTTGCCATTACAACACTGTGGGCCTGTCCCAACAGTAACCCGAAACCCTAACTAGTGACAGTCGGCCATATCTGTACTTGAGGTAGCCGCTTTCCGTCACACCATAGCTCTCTGCAATATTCCATGCTTCTCGGCACTGATCATGGGTACTATGCACCGTTTCACTTTTCTGTCCTTCGCCTTCAATGCTTCAGCCTCGTTACTCCTTCTCCTTTATAAGGGTCGCTGAGGCCTCCTGTCTTTCACCGCTGCCTTCAATGCAGTGGTTGAGCTCTCTCTTCTCGGCCGCTCAGGTACCGTTTCCTTCTTGAATTTTCTATCTTAAAAGTCATGGTTTCTGGCTCTGCTCTCCAGCTGGAAACGTGCTACGGCGTCGTAGCTCTATCTTAACTTCTTTCTGCAAAAACTTATCTTTCCGCTAAAACTAGAAGCTTCTTCTATAGCTGCAGGACCCTGCTCCAACAGTCCCCTAACACTTACTTGTGGCTCGTCCTCGAGCCACCTGCAGCGGGCTTCTCCTGCTGTAGCTTTGCCTTGGCTTCCTGCGAAGCCCTCTGCAACCTGTCACGAAGTCCTGTGACTTCCTTCTGCATCACTTCGACACTCTCTTGTGCCGATTCAAGCAAAGCTTGACTAATACTGGCGTCTTCTGTGGCGTCAGTTTTCTCCCTGGTGGTAGTGAACTCCTTCATTTTCTGTTCAACCGTATCAACTATCTCTACGACTTGCTCTTGATACGGTTGAAGCAGGTCATTAAAGTACATCTCCTTGGTTCTTAATTGTTGCGCTTCCTGTTGCAAACAGTTCATCTCCTTTGTCTTCCTCATCTTTTGAAGAGCTGCCAAGCCCTTAATTTCTTCTTTCATTGCCACAACAGTATTCTCTATCTGCTGAATACTTTGTTGGATTTCTACTTTCTCCTACGGCTCATCTAACTCGTCCCATGTGTTCGTCGCATCGATTAGAACTAACCATGCTTCGTCGATGCAATATTGCATCTGCGCAGAAGTGAGTCGAAGGGCTTCTACTCGCGCTTTCTGGTCTGCCTGGGAGGTGTCTCGTATGCGAGCCTCAAGCTCAGCGATCTGCACCTCATGGTCTGCCTTCATCTTGGCCACTTCTACATCCATCCTAGTCACGGTTTCTTCCAGAGCCTTTGCTCTGTCTGCTACTCTTCTTAGCTTCTGCGAAAATGGTAAGGTGAACTCAATGTTACATTGGGGCAGTTCCAATGCAATGCTCTGTAAAACTTGAGAAAGATCTTGCTCTCTTTCCTCATATGTTCGTACTTCATCTGCCCTTTTTTGAACACTGCTAGTAAGTGCTGCATTCTGTTGCTTCAGCTGCGTATTCTGTTTGTAAGTCTCGAGCTCTCTACTCTTGAGCTCTGCACCTAACTGCTGCTGGATCATATGCAACTGGTCAATATGAAACTCTGCAAGGTTAACTTCAATGGATTGTCTAAACTGAACTGGTGGGTCCTTCATTGTGACAGGGAATCAGATACTCCCTGGTGGAATTAACACAGTATTGAGGTGATCTTTTGCTAAGCTTTCCTGGCGGGACATCGGTGGTGCCGAGGTTTCTCCGGTGTTCTTCTTTTCAGGTGGAATGTACCTCATGGCAATCTTCTCTGTAATCATTCTTAAGTCTAGAAGTTGCTTTTCGACTGCGCTCTGGCTCTTTTCCTGCGACTCCTTCATCGCGTCAAGTGAGTCCTTCAGTGTGTCACATGTCCTTATTGCGATGAGTTCATAGTCATCGTCTGTCAATGAGATCTTCAGAGTTGGCTTTGAGGTTTTCTATTTTTTCTTCTGCTGCGTCCCTGGTGGCCCTTGCTATGAAGGTTTCCTCTTTTCCCCTGGTAGTGGTTCTTCTGTTGAAGATTGCGTCTGGGTGTCTGCGTTATCTTTGTCCTTGTCCTGGTGTTCTGTCTCTGCACTGTTTGACGATAGTGGTGCGGTATCTTCATATTCCTGCTTCCATTGGTCGTCGAAGTCTCTTATGACTCCTTCGACATCCCGGGCTGTCATCCTAAACAAACCAGTAGCCCAGTCATCCCGCTTAGTCTTTTTCGGTCGCAGATAGATTAAATGGCTATCTGCCATAAAATTAAGCCGGCTATCATACATGTCCACAGTCTCCGTGCTGAGCCGTGGTGTCTCTTGAATGACCTTCATCAACAGCTTATAGTAGTCATGGAATACCATCGCATTGATTGCTTTCTTGGCTCGGCGGTTGGTCTCCCATAAGCTGGCATAGCGCACTCCTCTGGGTGCGCCACCTGTTATCTATGGAAACTGGGTATGGGGCGGCTCCTTCCATCTGACAAATGCACAAAGTATAAGCAACCACGAAAAATGGAAAGGGTGGTTGGCTTCATCCTAAGCTGCCAAGCAATCTGCTTGCAACATATTTAATAAGAATAGAGACCAATTGAACTGTTCCCCCTCTGTGACCTATATGGCCAGGTGAATTACGGATCCTGTAACTTCCTTTGGTCGAACCTTGGTTAGCAGTCTGCCCATGAGCAGACTGGAGGTGAATCTAAGTGTCTCATTTGGTATGCTTGAAATGTCATAACCCCGTCCTCCTCTCTGTAGCTGATACTTAGTTACTAGGGCTTGTGGTAACTTGGAGTC
>LPNX010391018.1:0-36101 GCA_001517045.1 Pseudotsuga menziesii
CTGCAACACATCTTGCTCTGGGGACGAGATTTAGAGTTTTATGACAGTACCTTGGGAATTGTTGTCCTCAATGGAAATTTCCCTTGCTATTGGGTAGTTGGGATACCCTTATTGTCTCCTACTCGATAGATTCTTCAAGTGTTCGACTTCAAGTCCTTGTAATCACACTTGTTAGAATGTACTTTACAACATATAGTTATTTGTTTGCATTTGTTGGGTGTGGACTTTACAATTTAAAAAGAGTGGTTTTACAAAGAGAAAATATAAAATTGTGTAATTCCATAACTATTTTTTTTCTATCCCAATCCGTTTTCCTCACCAGCATTCGAACAAGAAAATCCATTTATGTTTTGAAGTTACAAATATGCCTTAATGCCTTCAGGTGTTCATCTATCTCGTTCGATGGGTTCCTTCATAAAGTGAACAATCTTACAGGTTACTTTTCAGTTATCCAACTGGCATATGGTAAAATTATGTAGCTATAACCTAGGGTTACACTGGTCAACTATACAGCAATAAAATGGCCTCATGTGTAGAAGATTGAACTTAAGAATCTGGAAAAATAAAGGAGCACATTCGCTTGAACTGTTGATGTATTTGTAACTTTGGAATGTATTCATCTATGTATCTTATGTCTTGTAACCCAATGTTTATTCCTGGATGTATCTATTATGTAATTGAGTCATGTTGTCATGCCTCGATGTTCCAATCGGGAGGATCTATTATGTAAACAAGTCATGTCAAGTCATTGTGGGTAACCCTCCAATTTTCTAAGGGTTAAAGTCCCCACAGTTCCGAGGCACTAGGGTTATTAGACTCTCCTAGTAGAGCTTCGTCCTAGTAGGTTTTTTGTCATGCCAAGATTAGTATAAATAGAGAGTTGGAGTCTCTATTTAGCACACAACTTATACACACTCAAGTGTAGCACATAGTTGAGGAAGTAGAAGACACTAGGGCTAGACAAGAAGAAGGTCACTATTGTCGGGAGGTCACTTGCTATTTTGGGCTTTTCTATTTTGGTGTTGATTCTATATTTGAGGAAGTTGCGAGTTTTTTCCTTTATGGTTTCCTCAAGGAAAAACATTGTGTTCATGGTCCCTTGTGTTTAATTTCTATGCTTGTTATTCTCTCAGTTAAAGTTCCTAATAATGCTAGCTTGATGTTGAAAAACTAACATGGTATCAGAGCTAACCTAAGAAGAAGACATTGTGCAGTGGCGGGAAGTAGGGATTCCTAGTTTGTTGATCTTCCTCCACATATTTTCAACAAAATAAGGTGGAATAAATCTCCTCCTTAGGGTGTATCCTTCTGTCGAAGTAGAATCCAATTCTGAGGATTTTTAGTTTTGGACCCAACACGGCTACCGAAAATTAGGGCTTTTCACAGAAGAGGAATTTTTCAGTGAACCCAAGCCTAGATTGATCTCCTCCCCAAAATTGAAGTTAGTGATAGATTTCAAGGAATTCGGGTGGACAAAACTATGGAAAAGCAAAACCCTAATTTGTTCGTAATCCAGGACTACAGGATTTCAGCTCCAAATCTAGATCCGACATCTTAATCTGGTAAGATCTAAATATTTTGTATTTCCATTTGGGGTTCTCAATTTAAGATGTCTCATCATACCAAGCTTGATGAAAAGCTTGAGGGAGCTGATAACTTCCGAGCCTGGAAGTATAGGATCTCCCTGGTCCTGAAAGAAAATGAGTTGGACTCCTACATCCATGAGGAGGTTCTAGTTCTAGAGGGGGATGAGGCTAAGAAATTACATAAGAAGAAGATGGTTATGGAAAAGAGGATCATTGATAATTCTATCAAGGATCACCTTATCCCTCAGGTGTCCTTTCTCAAGACACCTAAAGCTATGTTTCATGCCCTAACCAAATTGTTTGAAGGGAAGAACATAAACTGGAATATGACTCTAAGGAATCAACTAAAGAATGTGAAGGTCCAGAATGCAAAGACCATCCAGTCTTACTTCACAAGGGTTTCTCAGATCAAGGAACAATTGGAAGCAGTAGATGAAGAAGTGGAGAATGCAGAAATTGTGATGACCACCTTGAATGGTCTCCCTAAGACATGGGACTCTTTCATTCAGGGGATCTATTCTAGAAAGAAGTTAGTCAATTTCAGCAGACTGTGGGAAGAATTTTCTCAAGAAGAGAAGATGGGAAATGAAGATCGAGCTCTCACAGTATAATCCAAGAAACCCAGATCCAACCATCACAGAAGTAAGTACTCTCACCACAGGAATAACTCTAGAAATCCTAGAGATAGGTCTAAGTTCATTTTCTATACATGTGATGAAAAAGGACACTTTTGTAGAGATTGTCCTAAGAACAAAAGTAGGTCTCATAAGAAGAAGGGAAGCAAGAGAAGACATCATGCTCATGCTACAGAGGATGATGAACCTTCATAAAAAAAAAACTAGATATGAAAGTGAAGATTCTTCAAGCGACGATGAATATGTTTTGATCTCCGCTCTCATGGGAAACATTACTCATGGAATTAATGATTGGCTTATTGATAGTGGGGCCTCCAAACATATGAATGGATTCAATGAATCCTTTGTGATACTTTCAGAACATGAATCACCTCACAAGGTGAAACTAGGAGATGACTACCAATATCCAATAAAACGTAGTGGGGAATATTCCTATAAAGTAGAATATGGTAAGTCTCTAACAATGAAGGAAGTATTGTTTGTGCCAGGAATCAAGAAGAACCTTCTCTCCATATCAGCATTGGATGCAAAAGGAATGAGGTTTGCATTCATAGATGGCTAAGTCATCATGTGGCCAAGAGGAAAGACTATCGATGATGCGGTGGTGATTGGAGAACAAGAAGGAGGTTTGTACAAATTGAAGGGACATCCAAAACAAGCCTTGGTCCATGACATAGTAGAGGCAAGTGATCTTTGGCATAGAAGGCTTGCACATGTGCATTACAGAGCACTACCTCTTGCAAGCAAAGTTGTTGAAGGTCTTTCAGAAATGCAAGCAAAACATGATGGGGTCTGCAAAGGATGTGCGAAAGGAAAGAACACAAAGAAGACAAATCCTTGTAGCGAAAGCAAAGCAAAAAAAATCTTGGAAATCATCCACTCCGATGTATGCAGTCGTATGTCATCAAGCTCACTAAGCAGGTATGCATATTATGTTTCTTTTATTGATGATTTTTCTAGGAAGACATGGGTTTACTTCATGAAGAATAAAGACGAAGTATTCAACAAGTTCAAGGAATTCAAAGCCTTGATCGAGAATCACACTGAAAATAAGATCAAGACCTTTCGATCAGATAATGGTGGAGAATTCACTTTGAATGAATTCAAAGACCTATGTAAAGAATCAGGGATTAAGAGGGATTTTTCCACTCATAATCCACAACAGAATGGGATTGCAGAATGGAAGAACAGAACTATCATGGAAGCTGCAAGAGCTATGCTTCATGATCAAGATCTTCCTATGCATCTTTGGGTGGAAGCGGCCAGAACAATGGTGTTTGTACAAAACCGTACTCCACATAGAGTACTTGAGAACAAGAATCCTGAAGAAGTATTCTCCAGTAAGAAACCAAAAGTCAGCCATCTCAGAATATTCTGTTGTCCGGTATACATACACATTCCAAAAGAGAAGAGAACACAATTAGATCCTTCAGAAAAGAAGGGTATATTTGTGGGATACTCTAAAAGCTCGAAGGCTTACAGAATATATTTTTGAGGATACAAGAATATTGACATCAGCAGGGATGTGACATTTGATGAAGACATATCTTACAACAAATCCATAAAGAGACCTACTGAAGAACATGAAGAAGCAAAAGCACCTAGAATTCATGATACAACCATGAATGAAGAAAATCAAGAAGAAGATCAGGAATTTGAAGAACTAGAAAGACCTATAGATCCACCTATGGAGAAGAATCCTCATAAGAGGAAACTTGCTTGGGTACGAGAACTTATCCAAGGTGTAGAAAGATATGGGGATCCAGAAGAGAAACATAGAGAAAGAAAGAGGACCAGATCCCGCTACAGGTATGTAGCTTTACTATGTGATTTCATTGATAAAGAAACTTCCATTTATGAAGAAGCAGTAGAATGGAAAGAATGGAAGGATGATATGGTCGAATAATATCAATCGATCATGAAGAATGATGTTTGGGATGTTGTCCCAAGACCAGAACAGAAGTCAGTTGTAACTTCCAAATGGATCTACAAGATCAAGCATGTTGTAGACGGTAGCATTGAAAAGTATAAGGCAAGATTTGTGGCTCGAGGTTTCTCTTAGAAAGAAGGAATAGATTATGAAGAAACATTTGCACCTGTACCCAGATACACTTCCATCAAATCAGTACTTTCTCTGGCTGTAGTGATGAAATGGAAGATACACCAGATGGATGTCAAGGATGCTTTCTTGGATGGTGTAGTGGAAGAGGAAGTGTATGTAGAACAACCACTTGGTTTTGAGACACATGACAAAGATTCTCATGTATGCATATTGAATAAATCCCTGTATGGTTTGAAACAGGCACCAAGGACTTGGTACGACAAGATTGACAGTTTTCTATCCATTTTGGGCTTTACAAAGAGTAAAGCAGATTCCAACCTATATTACAAGGTTGAAGATGGCAACCCAGTGATGCTTCTACTATTTGTAAATGATTTATTTGTGACAAGTACGGATGGGTTGATTGCTGATACAAAGAGAAATATTTCTACTGAGTTCAAAATGAAGGACTTGGGTATAATGCATTATTTTCTAGGTATGGAGGTGTGGCAGAGTGCAGATGGAATATTCCTTGGACAAGGGAAGTATGCAGTAGAGATCCTAAAGAGGTTTGGGATGATGGAGTATAAGGCTATGGCCCCAGCTATGGCATTGAACCTGAAGCTATTGAGTGATGCTTCATCAGAAATGGTTGATGCCATAATGTATCATTAGATGATTGGGTCCTTGATGTACCTGATGAACAGAAGACGAGACATTTGCTTTGCTGTGAACACCTTGAGCCAGTTCTTGAAAAATCCAAGAAATTTTCACTTGATTGCTGCAAAGCATATTCTAAGGTACCTGAGGGATACAATTGATTATGGGCTCAAGTATGAGTCGAATCAGAAGATTAACTTGGGGGGTTATGTCGATTCATATTGGGTAGGCAGTGCCATCAATAGGAAGAGCACTTCGGGGTGTTGCTTCAATATGGGATCAGGTGTGATCTCTTGGTTTAGCAAGAAGCAATCATATGTGGCACTAAGTATAGCTGAAGCAAAGTATGTCACAGCTTGTTCAGCTATTTGTGAGGTAATATGGCTGCGGAAGCTACTATCTGATATATTTGATCTCCAGTTGGATGCTACTTGTATACATTGTGACAACCAGAGTTGCAACTGTACGCTAACAAGGGAATGGGCTACCTCATTTCTTAGGGTCTACTCATCTAGGGATTTGATGTGCTGAATCCTTTGTTCATCTTATAATTATCTCCTTTACGACATCTCCAAAAATAGGTTGTGGTCTAGAAATCTGTCCATCTTTTGTTCAGCAGCAACCTGGCAACGATTGTAAGTAATCAAAAGCCTCCTATAGAATTTTGTACGAGCTCCCTTTGTCTTCTTTACAGCCTTCTTGAATTATTTGGCTGTGTTTATGGAAAACTCCAATAAATCATAGCCTTGCCTTAGGCCTTGTTGATCTTTTGCTGGAAGATATACACGGGTTTCCTCATTTGCTTCTAATTTGGCTAATCTTCCCGTTAGGACTTCTAGAATGACGTGTGATCTGTCCATCAAATATGAAGAAGTTTCTAAAATTTCTTCTAGCCTATTATCTATTTGCACAACCTTGCACCTCTCTTATTCTATTGATACTTGCAGTTGGTGCATCTTGCTTCTTTGCGCTAGAACATGCTCCTTGAAAGGCTGAAGGTTGACTTGTTGTTCCCTGGCCTCTTCTAGAGTTGTTGTTAATGAAGTAACTTGTTCTTTAAGCTCTGCAGTCTGCACCTGAGATTGCCTCTCAGACTCCTCCAAGGTAGTTTTCTGTAACTCCAACTCCCCTATCTTACTGAGCAGCTTATCATTTTCTGTATGAAGGCTTTTAGATATCATTTTCAACTCCTCCTTTTCAGTCCTTAGCCCCTGACATTCCTACTACAGTTTTTATATATTTTCCTGGGAAACCTCCAAATATCTCTTCTCTACTTGGAGGAACTGGAGCTCGGCTTTTGAATACTTTATTTCATGTTGCATGTATTCAAATTTTCTTTTCAATCTACTACTTTCCTCTCTCTCCCTTCTTAGGGTATCCTTTAGTTGGGCAATAGATTTATTTAACTATTCAAGATCAGTCATTATTTGATCCACATTGTCCTCAAAAGCATGGATCAATGCTGCTCCAACTCTGATAGTGAATCTTGGATCCTTTTCTGTCCCATACACCACTGTTGTGTCATTTATCATTTTACCCAACTTCCCCCTAGTCTCGACCTTCCTCTTGGTGCTCTTCACAATTCTTTTTCTTTACATGTCATAAAAAATAGTGTTGAAGTCTGGCACCTCTTACCCTATCTTCTGCTCGAAAGGGATTAGTATTAGGGCAGGGACAACAACTTGTCCTATTGTGCTGCTAGCAGCTACCTTAGTATCTTGAACATCAGGATTACCCACATTCTAAACCTGAATGTCTATAGGATTAGAAGCTTGTTGCTGTGTCAGTTTTAACCTTTCTGCTTCCTGCTTCCTAAGTTCCTCATCCATTTTCCATTTCCTTTCTTCTTCTTCAATCCTGGAAGCTTCTTCTACCTTTCTAGTTTCCTCTTGTTCAATGTTTCTATTTTCTTCTTCCTCAGCTTTAATCCAGCTTTCGGCCTCTTGTGCTAGTCTCCTAGCATCTTCATCTCTTTTTCTAGCTTCTTCTTCCTCTACCTTTTTCTGCTCATCCTGTCCTTTCCCGCATTTAGTGCTAATTTTATTTTTAAATCTTCTTCTTAATGCAGTTATGTTTTTTGCATTTTGAAATATTGATTCATCTTTATCCCAGTGGCTTGTATACTCAAAATGTACATTTGCGTCCCTACAGTGTTCTGCCACTTTATTCCAGGAATCATTCCTGTGGAAATTTATTTTCCCAAAATGGAATTTCCCCAATTCTTCTACAAATTCATCAGATTTCTTGACTCTTGTGAACTTATATCTTCCCAACCTGAATGGTAAGGGAGGATAAGTTGCTTTCTTATGTTAAAATAAAAAAATCCCTATGCCATATAAGAAGACCTGCATAACTGCCTCCTTGTGTACCACATAATCAGTGGCATATTTTGGTAGTAGTGAAGGTGCTTTAGAGCATCCATACATTCTCATACACAATCCATCCTCCATTAAGTACTAATCTACATATTCTTCAATAACCTGCAATGCTTCCTCCGACATGCAGCTGCATTCTTTTAAGAAAATCAATGTGTATAATGGCATAATGAAGTGTTCACACACTTCTCTATAGTGACTATGGTATTTATGTGCCCACAATGGCTTGTAGGCTGAGTATACTGGTGTTCTCTCTCGGTTCCAGATACACCTCAGGTTTGGGAAAGGTTGATTGCAGAGTATGCAATCAATCGGTATAGAGCTCATGTAGAACTCTGATTTTTTCTAGGACACCCCTCCTAATGCTGAAGCAATGCAGGCCAAGAGGCTGTTTGATACAATGTTCGCCTAGTTGAACAATGTCCCTTGGTTTGCAACATAGAAAATGATATGGACCCAACCCAACTTAAAAATTTTACCATGGGCTCTCCAGAAAATCCTATTTAGCATTTGGGAAATGAACTTGTAAGGGGTCCTTAAAGTGGCAGTATGATATTCCCCTGATGGCCTAGTCTTGAAACTCTTTCCAGGTGTCGTCATTCTTTTCAATGTCTTGACTAGGTCCAGATTAATTGTCTTTATCCAGTCTTCAGTGAAGTATACCTGGGACTCCAGTAAGTGGTAGGCTAGTGATACATACCCAAGGCTATAAGTAGCATAACCCTATTTGTCCATGTTGGCCAAAATCGTGGTAGTTACATATGCCCTAGGTAGAATTTATTCAGTCACCTCTGAGCACAGGAAAAGCTCAGGTCTGGTAGCAACCCTCATCAGAGTAGATTTCTCTATATTTCTATATATATAGTTTCTTCCTTGAAACCTATGTCAGGTACCTCTCGGTGTGTTATTAGTCTATATACTTCCCCCCATTTATATTCAGGCTCCACACCCACTATACATCTAGTGTCTTTGTAAGTGTATTCAACCTTGGTGACAATTTCAACATCAGGTTCCTCCTCTACTTTAGGATCCTTCTTCTTCTGTCGTTTATACATCTCGAATTCGAAAGGACTCTCCTGTCATACAAAAAATCCTTTAGGTTCTATTGAGCCATTCCTAAAATAATATTCAAAGAATGGAGACAAACTACATGATCATTTACCTCGTTTAGGTTAATCATGATTACAGCTATGAAAAATAAACAAACAATATTCAAATACCAAGTGTTCCTGCACAAAACCAATCTGCCAAAGAGCTAAAACCAGCCCATGACTAAAATTTTCATAATCAACTCATAATATCATGGCCTTTCTAAAATGAATAAAATCCCTCTCCCATTGTCAAGGAGAAAATAGCCTCAAATCACCCTCTCGGCGCTATGAACCAAATCATCCCATTAACAATCTCATCCTAAGTGGGGTGTAACTTCAAAACTGCGACCCTGGTCCACAACAAATGCAAGAGACCCAAATACCGGGGAACCAAAACCTCAGAATCTTCGAGATAAACAAGAAAAATCCCTCATCCTACAACTAACAGGGGACTACCCTCCCCGGATGGCCATACATAGACTGGAGAAAACTAGTGCAGACAGCGTAACACCCATCTGCACCAGTTTCCCAAGCAGTTAGGTGCAGGTCACAAACCCATAACGACTACGAATTCAATCATTAAGCAAACCAAAACCCCCCACCAGACATCCCTACCGTCTACATAGACTATATATAAGCACTAAAATCGAAAACTAGGTATCCATTAACAGCAGAGGGGGGAAATGACCAAGGGTGACAAACTCAGCTCAACCATTCGAACGGAAAAGGTAGAATGGGAATAAAGGCCTACCTAGCAATGCGATGTGCGACTGGTGAGAAATATCCGTGAACCTCCATAGCGGAGCCACCTACGAACGAGGTACCGACAGCGAGTACGATGTTATGCTCAAAACGATAACAATAGCACGAGCAAATTTGCAAAAACAACAATAGAAAATAATAAACCCAAACCCCCAATATATACGTTCCGGTCAACAAATAATTGGTGGGAAAAATAAGACCATTGGGCGGAAAAATGACTACGGGATTGGCGATCGTATCAATAGCATCTTCGCAATGGCGGATGATGAGACGGCTATGAGATCTGCAGTGACATCGGTAAGGGAAATAAACTTTGCATCGGATTTCACCAAACTAAGGCCTCGGACAAATAGTTGGTTGAAAAAACGAAACAGCGAAAACCATAAAGACACTAAGTCCCACAAACCAATCAAAATCAAAGGTAAAATAAACATGACTCAAGCAAAAAATATCTACCAAGCGGACAACATATATCAAACTATATCGAAAGAACAATGCTTTCTAGAGCCACAATGGAAAAAGTTGACAAGACTAAGGACTTGTGAATCAAAATGGTTGGATTCCAGCACTCATTTACTCTTGCTACTACATGCAAACAGCTAGTCTCTTCACAATGTAACTAATATATACGAAAAACATTAGCTCTTGCTAGTTTATGCTTCAGCATAAACCACTGCTGCAATTTTCTTCCAATGTTCTTCTAACAGAGAATACTTCCTTTGACATGTATTTCTTCAACAAAATATGTCCTACCTCTCTCCCAAGGTATAAAATATTTCCAAATAACTTCAAAGTCCTTCTCCATCACACATTAACCCTGGAGTCAACAATTTATTGTAAGTTACAAAAAGTTAAAAGAACATTACCTTAATCAACTTTCCAATCTTGCAATGTTGGAATTCTGAGTACTTTCATCTTTAAGTTTCCTAGGACTTCTTATGAACTACAATATCATCCTCTACAGTGAACAAGTCTTTTTCATCTTCCTACCAATACCTCACCAAAAATCCTTCATAAGCTTGATCTCTTAGCATCCACTAGTTCTTTCATCACAGAACCTCTTGAGTATTTGATACTCCTCTTCAGGATTTCCTTCATACAGTCACCTTCAACACTTCTCCAATGGAGATATCCCTGTCTCCTCATTACATCTTCATATTTTAATCTTCTTCCATTTGTTGCTGAACTGATTCCTTCTCCATCCATAAAATAATAGTTCTAGGTCTTTAGACTTTATTCAATCTCACCACCTGAATAATCAACCTTCTGTTCACAACTTCTCATATGCAAGCACTTCTTTGTTCTTTCAAAGAACTCAACTATCATCCCATCCCAACACCTATTTTCCACTATAGATACAAAGAGAAAACTTCTATGATACCAAAAATGATGTAGGATCCACTCATACTTTTATTTGACCCACAAAGTTCATGAGAAATACTTCACCTTCTTCTTGTGTTGAGCTTGTTGGAAACACTCTCACCACAATTTCTAGTCATCTTGACAAATCCTTGCATCCAAGCTAATCTTCTGTAGTTAAATATGAAAGTCTTCATTTCTTCCCTTCAAATATATTCCGCAAACTTAAATACCCTCAAGGAATGCTACTTCAGGAACTTCTACAAAACCTAGTTTAGAAAACCTCACGAATCTCTTAAACCGTGCATTTTCTCGAAAATATGTTTGAAAGCCACATAATAAACCCCATCCTTAACAAAACAAGATCACATAATCTTTAAATTCGCCTTAGTTTGTCCATAAACTAAGTTGCAAGTTTAGTGAGTGTTTTACTTCATGTAATCTTTTTCATATCTTAAATGCATTCCACCATCAATTCTCCTCAAGCATTTCTTCCTAAATTTCCACATGCAAGAATATTCCTTCTACCCGTTCTCTTTCCCATTCTATAGGGTTATTCACAAAAAAACCCTATTCATATATAATTAATTCTATAGTATGGATATATTCATAAATTATGAAACTCTATAGATTTCACACTTGTTTCTATATCTATAAAATATAAATCCATCAATTAAAATTTTGTTACCAGTTCGTGCTTCAGATAGTCACACATAGAAGAAATTCATTCATATATCACATAGACAATGAACAACATCATCATGTACAGTAACTCTTTCAGTGATTATAAACATGTACAAATCTATCCTACCCCTCTTTTTGGACAAGTCCCAATGCTTGGATTTTTTTTTGACCAAAATCTCTACCTCTATTGAGGGTCGAACCTTCTTCTGCCCTTAGACTCCCATATTTATGCATGGAAAACTACTTCCAGCTCTCATAACAACATCCTACGATTCTGAAACTAACTTTGTACATTTGTACAGCAAATCATAAGAATAGAATCCTATCTTTTCTAAAATCAATGAGTCATGAATTGACTGCTACATTCCAACAACTCAATCACAGACTTCCTCGACTCATCCCTCAAGGAGTTAATCTATTTAAGCTCACTCAACACTTTTAGAACCTTCTAAACTTTAATCTATAAAATTTAACGTTTTACACAAATATCATACAAATATAACCCCTCTTTGGCAATGGTCAATACCCTAAGGTATGATTTACAATTTAGATTTTTTCATTGAGCAAGTTCTCCTACGTCATTATGGTACCCAAAAATTCAACACTTCAATTTGAAAGAATTTACTGATGTGGATTGAGAAGGAAGTGTTGATGATCGAAAAAGCACTAGTGGATCAACATTCTTCTTATGAAATTTTTTTCTATCTTGATCAAGCAAGAAACAATCCTCCATTTCACTCTCCACGGCAGAAGCCGAATACATTACTGTTGTGTCTTGTCGCACTCAAGTAATTTGGGTGAAGCAAACACTAGAATACTTACTTATGACATATGATCACCCAATAGTAATAAATTGTTATAATACCAATTCCATAAATATGTTAAAAAATAGTGTCTTGCACTCCAATACAAAGCACATACCAATAAAGTATCACTTCCTAAGAAGACAAGTATCCCATAAAATTGTCAAACTAGAGTATGTTGACACAAAGCACATATTGATTATATATTCACCAAGTGACTACCCAAGGAATCCTTTGATCATATTTAGACAAAATTTGGAAGTAATATCCTTACAATAGTTGTAGGAGAAGAAGCATAATCTCACGAGGAGATATGTTGATAGGTGGAGCTATCAGAAGGAAGCTTGTTTCATTGTTGTCAAAAGGGGAGACAATGTTGTCCAAATGTAAATGTTTCCATCATTTCCAAAGGGGGATATTATTGAGAATATAGTTTTCATTGATGTCAAAGGAGTTCAGGAATGACAAAGAGATAACCAATAGACATAATAGCATGATTAACTCATTAAAAGAGAAAGGATCCATTACGTGGATTAGGAGTTGAGCAATGAAAAAGGAATAACGAGTAAAACATTTCAATCCTTAATTTGTAATATCAACGGTCAAAAAAGATTTCAGAAAATATAGACGGCGTAAAAGCATAATTGCGGAAAAGGAATGTGGGAAAGTATTTTCAAGAAATTTTGAAAACCCGCAATTCACATTTTGAAATAAAAAATTGGTAGGATGGATGATTAGGAAAGACTCTGCAAGAGATCAATAGTAAGGAAAGGAAATTGTAAAAGCATTTTCAATAAATTTAAAAAACCCACAATCCGCAATCTACATTTGATCTAAAGATAGACGATTAAAAAAGAGTCTACATAAGATCGACGTCGCAAAAGAAATATTACGAAAGCACTTTTAAGGAATTTGAGAAACCCACAATCCATAATCTGCATCTTATATAAGATCAACGATTAGGAGAGAGTCTGGATGAAATCAACGGAGCAGAAAGTATCTTGCAGAAAGGTAAATGTTATAATTCTATCAATGATCAATAATCATACTCATAGAAATAAATTGTAACTATAACTGTCATTAGAGGAATTTTGAGGTGTAAAATGGGCCACCTAAGGAAAATAATAAAATAATACTTAAAATAATAAAATAATAGTTAAAATAATAAAATAGTATTTATTAATTTTGGAAGAAAAAAGAAAAAAACTACTTTTTGTGTTCGTATTTTCGACATATCTCCCTGTGTTTTTACTCAAATTTCAATCAGAAGAGTTTGTTGGATGTGGAATTTGATTCTGCATCCAACGAGTACTCACACTACATACTTTTGATGGACCCCACTACCCTAAAAATAAGAAATACCTGAAAAAACGTGATGATGACATCATCATGACATTTTTTCAGGTATTTCTTGTTTTTGGGGTAGTGGGGTCCATCAAAAGTATGTAGTGTGGGTATTCGTTGGATGCAAAATCAAATTCTGCATCCAATGAGCTCTTCCAATCGAAATTTGAGTAAGAACACAGGGCGATATGTCAAAAATATGAACAAAAAAAGTAGTTTTTTTTATGACAAATATGTCAATTCAACCATTATGGTTGACTCATTTTATTGGAATTCTATGGGTTCTTGAATTCCAACTCACAAGAACTTATTGTTGGCGTGTTTTCTTATAAGGCCCATTTTAGACCTGAAATTTCCTCTAATGGTTTATCATGATGATATGGAAACTGTTATAACCCCTGGAAGCCTTTCAAGGTGAAATATAAAAAAACTTAGTAAAACAAATATTACAATATAGGGAACAATGCCCTAAACACATGTAAATTCATACATTGTTGTTCCAAAGATATAACTGAATTCACACCACATTCACACACAAATAATTTAAACTTCTGAAGAAATTAAATTGACAATAAATTAAAACATAGAGTACCTATTCAAACCACAAACACCCTATTCATCCCTCTCTATACATAATTATAACCATCTCTAATATCTATGATTTTTACCCTTATATACTAGGTAGTATATTGCTCCCATTTTTTGAAATAAAAATACCGCAATATGGATTCACCTGGTCTTTCCCCCTAATAAAGGGTTGTAAAAAGAAATTATGTATTATCGACTTTCCGTGGGTGGATTAACCCAATTTTCAATGATTCCAAATTCTATGGTAATAACTTAATTAATGTGAACTATACCATAGAACACTAATTTTAAGGGCTTTGGCCCATTTTAAGAGAAGATCAGCCGAGTTTTTGAAAAAAATTGAGAAATGGCTGAGACATTACTTCTCCAAAGAAACGAAAGAAAATTATTTTAGAAAGTTGATTTTTTTGCGCTAATTAACTAAATTATTTTTTATCAACAAAATTCAACCTATTTTAAAACATCCGAGTATGGGAGAGATGTTGTAACTTAACCGTAACATTAGCAAAAATAAAAAAAGTAATTATGAATACTTGTGGTATCATAAAATAAAAAATTATGAAAAATAATGCCTAACAAATAAAACTTAAAGAGGAATGTATCATCAAGTAAGAGAGGGATCAAATTTCACAAGTTCAATATTAAAACAAAATTACAACTCAACAAATTGAATCCCTCTTGGTGCTTGATAAATCAGAGTTTAAGATGGATCCATAAAATTGAGCGCAGCCAAGAAAAATGACCCAATGTCAAAATATTGACAAATAAAATTTCATTTATATTAAATATTTAGATATCAAAATAAGTATTGACTCGTCAACCTTGAAAATAAAAAAACTAATATATTTTGAAATTCTCAGACAATAACATTTAATATTTAATATTATGAATTAAGTTCAAAATTTATTTTTCTCTTCCTTAAACTTAGGTTTCCACGGATGATGTCTCAAGTCTACACGTTATATATTTTTAAACTCCTTGCTTGCTTGGTCTCTGCAGCTTTAGGTTAAGATCCATGGAAATCATTTTGTAGAACTAGGTCACAAAATAGGTTTGTTTCAAGTCCATCAATGGAGGTACTTCCTCACAATCTTATTCGAAAGTACTTGTTGGGAGTCCCCTACACATCACACAATGACCTAATGGCTGTGTTTAGAACCTGGGAGGGTATTGTGAATAGCCGTCGATTCTACCCAGACATAAACATATCTTGAAATAGCGATCAACTCATATGATTGCTTCACAAAGATCCAAAGGCCGTTGGTAGTAAATTGGTAATAACGATATATGACCCTTTCAATGGCACCTTGAAGAGGCTCACTTCCATTTGTGATCCCCACTTTACTAGATTATCGATAATTCCTTAATGGCTTCCTATAAATAGAAAGTTGGTTCTCATTTCCAGAGGGTCTACAAATAAGAGTGTATACATTTATGAATTTGAATTGGGGAGATGGAGCCATAGAGCTGACATGCCTACACCTAGATCCATATTTTTTATATGTTTCCTTCTTTATGTTTGGTACATCTATCTAGAAACTATGAAAATAAAAATTGGTCCCCAATTTGTTTTCTTTTTCTTTTTTACCTGCACTCCAAAATTTTGCAAACAATGACTTCGCCTCACTGAAATACATTTGGATGACCAAATCCTAACATCAAATTTGTGAAGACAAAAATAAAAGAATTGTATTGCATTTGTTCAAAATTCATATGAAGTTCCTTGTGCATAAATTGAAATTATTCAACACTCGTTTCATCCCCCTTTTTTGCAATTTTGTATCGATCAGTACCTTTTTTACTCCGCTTTTTGGGGGGAGGCATTTTCTGTGACTTTCTCACAAAATAGAAAAGCTTCCATTTCTAATATCAATAACATTTTGTATATGGAGATGCACATAAATATTTCTTATCATAATAGATTTAAGAATAAATTTTTTTCACCAAATTAGGTAGAAAATAATTTGTATCTTACATGCCAATGATCGACCAACATTTTAGTTGTGAGTAATGGTGCTCGAGCTACCATGTTTTTATACCAAGAATTCCTTACCTAGATCATTATTATCCAAGGATCCCATATCCAATGTTCTTGGTAGACTAATGTCCATGGACATTGTCGATTCCTAGTCTCGCTGTGGATGATCCTCATGTTCATAAACAATGCAATCATTTTTACCTAGAAATGTGCATGTATGCATTTTTTGAAAACATTTTGCAAGTATTTAAGGCCACTATCCTCATTCATAATTTAGATCATTTAGTCAATATATTGGAAAACTAAATTATTACGATGTTTTTTTTAGACCCTTCTTGTCCATCTTGTGCATATTTTCCATCTTTGGGGATTCTCCATCACATTCAATGTCATGATCGGATATTATAATATATGATTGGATGGTATATGAATGTCCTCCTTATTTAAGTATTTAGTATAAAATTAATTTAAATAAGTTATTGAACATAACCAACCGAGAAAAGTAAAATACAATGATATAACATCTAAAATCATTAATATAAATGCATTGCTCTATATGGACAAATTCATGATAGAAGATATTCATAAAAATATCTTGTTGTATTGTCTCCATAATAGAAATAAGTATTTTATTCCACGAGCTGATCAACAAAGTATGAAATATACCTATTGCATAAAATAAAATAATTGTACCTCGGGAAGATACCAATCTAGAAACCATGTGATCCCATAGATCATGTGTCCTTTATTTTTGTGTAATACCCCCTGAATTAACAATTATTAATTCTGGTGAAAAATACTTTGATTAAAATTTTATTATTCTTTGATAGGATGTCAACAATATAAAAAATTTTAATAGAACATTCATATTAATAAAATATGCTGAAGGAAAACACAAGTGGATATAGCTGTTGAAAGAGTGTTTGCTGACCCACAAGAGGAAAATCACTAGTGGAAAAGACCACTGAGTGAGAACTCAAGAAGCAGGAAACATCATTCCCAAAAATCAGGTCAGCACTCCTAGTTGAGTTTCTAAAGAGAAGGATCCTCATAAATGACCAATTCATTAGAGGAAATTTCAACTCAAAATGGGCGTTTTAACTCCAATTCAAATTCCATGTCATCATGTGTTAGCCAATGAAATTTATTTAAATTTGAAATGCTGTATAGATCTGTTGCAGCTACAACAGTTTCCCCGAATTTTCAAATTTTGGACCCCCTTGTTAGTTTTCAACATTGTCTAGAATCGTTTGGATCCATGAACTCTTTTTGTTTTGCTATTTTGAAGTTAACTCTATTCCTGCTTTTTGAAAAATTGGTTATGTTTGAAACTGCTGTGGGTCACGAAGTTTAAAGTTTTGTTTGTTTCCCTTCAAGCTGCGATTTCTTCTTGGGAACTTATTTCTCATGCTAGCCACTGTTCCAAAGGCCATTTAAACAACGTATCAAAGCCATGTTTCCTTAGGAATCCTCCGTCATGGAAATCGAATGATGATTATTCTGCAGAAGGATCGTGACTCCTCCATTTCCACGTCGTATCATTTGACTTGTTTATAATATCAAAGGTTGGTCAAAGTTGAATTGGAATAATTGGTCTTTGTGAAGCCGCTGTTTCGGAAGTGAAACAGGTTTTTTGGACCGCTGCGAGACCTTAAGTTGGTCCGAGCACTTAGCGTTATACATTGATCTTGCGTTGTAGAAAAATTTATGGTTTGATCAGAGGATGTATTCTATTTATCTTCCGCCCTTGCGGCTCCCGAGCGAATTAGCTATCTGTCATATAACTGCTTCGCCCACCAAGAATTTTTTGGGTTTCTGTCACTTTGTCTTTGGATCAAAATCTGTAGTCTTTCCTCCTCCTCCCTTGCAGCTGTGTAATGCACTAATTGTTCAACGTTAATGTCTTTTCGCTCGTCGACTGGGAGCTCTTCTACCCAAAGTTAGGTTCTAGCGCTTCCGACTCCGATAAACTTAATGGTCTCACGAAGTCCATTGCCTATTTGAGACCCACTGACGCGGTTGTGGGTAAGACTACCGCGGCTGAGGTTTTAGTGTTTTAAGCCGCCGATAAATTTTCTCTTCCTGTCGTTTTGTGAGTTTTAAACTCCTGTGTGGGCGAGATAGTGGTTCTGGTGCTTGTTAAGGTTTTCATAACAAGAGCGTAGTACAGGGCCTCTTTGATGACTAGTCGTTTTATTGATGTGGTTTGATTTTATTGAAAAAATGCAGTCCTAATTAATGATAAATGTCATTTAATTACAAACAGACTCAATAGATTTTTACAAATTACTACTGCGAGAAGGCATAGCTGGGAGATGAAGCAGCAAAAAAATGGCTGGACGATGTTAGGCAGAGTTCATACTAAAATCAATGGGATCTCAAGGAGGACAAATGAAAGACAAGGTAGAATTGATAATGACAAAATCCCAGGCTTGGAAAGATCCATGACTTACCGAGCGGATTTCACTGTGTTAAATACCCATAAGTTGAAATCTGAAAGCGTAACGCATGAAGTGAATCATGAGTACTCACAGAAAAGAGAAACTGGTGATATTAGACGGTTTTGGAGGAGTCCAAAGGTAACACGGTTGGGGCATCCCAAGGGGTTATCTGATTTGATATAAATATAGGGAAGTTACAGTTTACTGGGGGATTTTTCCCTGGAAAAACTTGTGAACGATTGTTTGTAAGAGGAACTACTACATTTTACAATAAGAAATCGCAATTTTTTCCTGTTGGAGAAGGTGTTATGTGGAATGTTTCAATGTGATAAAATGAACAATGTTGAAGGGGAACTATTTCATTTTTTACTGTGTTTCATTAACTATGAGAGCGTTCTAACTTTCTTAACCTATGTTCTTTCCTGAATGTTCTCTAGTATATTTTGTGATACTTTCCACTATGAGTAATGGATGTTTTAACTGTTGATGAGCTATCTTGATTAAGTTGCATTACTCTACTACTTACTATCCGCAGGGAAATGGTTTAGTTGAATCTACAAACAAGAATCTGATTAGGATTTTAAAAAAGACGGTGATAGAAAATGAGAGGAGTTGGCACTCAGCGTTACCAAACGCCCTTTGGGCTGATAGAGTCACCCCCAAGTCTTCGATAGGAGTATCTCCATATACCCTTGTGTATAGTAAAGAGGTTATTCTCCCCCCCAATATCATGCTACCCTCTTCCGTATTAGCTTAGGAATCTATAGGATCAGATAATGAAGTCTTGCAAATGAGAATATATAATCTCTTGAAGGTAGAAGAGTCTCAATCTAAAGCCAGAGAGCACTTTAAACAACAACAAGAGATAGTAAAGAGATGGTTTGATAAACATAAGGTAGGAACAAAATATTTTGAGGTGGGAGAATTGATTCTTAAGTGGGACCACCCCCATGATGAGAAAGGAAAACACACGAAATTTCAGCAGCTGTGGGTAGGTCCCTTTTAGATTGCGGCAAAGCTTGGCGCCTCAACTTATAAATTGCAATATTTACAGGGGTGGGAAGAGAACTTACCAGTAAATGGTTTAGTTCTCAAACCTTATTTTTCCTGATTTTTGTGTGTGTTCTTCTATCTTGTATATAAATAATTTGACTTGGCTATTTACTTTGAGTTATGTTGTTTTGTTTTGTTTAAGTCTGAAATTTTGATTGATTTCAATAAAGGATGTAAACTCGTGGTCGCATGGAGAACATCAGAATTTTGGAATGATTAAAGTTATTGGGTATAAGACCGTGTATTATTGTTTATCCAAAAGAATTTCTTCTATTTTAGCAGTTTTCTCGAGTGGCTATGTACACATTGAAGTCTTGCTTAACCCTTGTAAAATAAACCAGAATCAAAGGGTCTAGAATACTATTTTGAGGCTCCATCCATATCACATTTAAAATTTCTTAGGGAATGACAACAAAGGGCCCATGGAAAGGAAGTAGGGTAAACATTATATTATATATAAATGATCCCATGCCGAGAATTGAATGCCAAAAGGAAGATAAGAGTCGAAAGCTCCTATGAAAGCATTATATATCAAAACAAATGTTGAACCATATAAGTACTGAATCGCCAAAGTTCCTCTCCATCCATGAGATGAAAAGTGAATACATCTCTCACACAAAAGGACACTATGGATAGAGGATCCTGAATCAAAATTCAGAAAGAAAGGCATGCAGGAGGACTCATATGAAAAGGAAAAAAGTTCAAAAGCACGAAAAGTGAAAAATGGCATGGGAATGAGGAACAAATGAATATTTCTATTTACCATATGCTACAATCCCATGGTGTCCAAGCTTGCAGCTACCTAAAGATAGAGGTAACAAATGAAATTCATATTTTGGCCTCAAAAGAGTTATCTTGACTTGAAAATATTGGTTTCCACTCTCATAAATTGGACTATCATCAATGATTAAAAGTACATATATTTGCCATTTCAGAAATCTAGATATCTAGAAGAATGCAATAGGTTCGTTTGTTGTTAAACAGCCTGTTACTTAAGAAATAATCATCCAGAGATCTAGGTTCACTAGGTAGTCACCAATTGTTGCAGCTGCAACTATTTCCCCAAATTTTCAAATTTTGGACCCCCTTGTTATTTTTCAGCATTGCCTAGAATTGTTTGGATCCATGAACTCTTTTTGTTTTGCTATTTTGAAGTTAACGCTCTTCTTGCTTTTCGAAAAATTTCCTATGTTTGAAACTACTGTGGTTCATGGAGTTTAAAGTTTGGTATTTTTCCCTTCAACCTACGATTTATTCTCGGGAATTTATTTCTCATGCTAGCCACTGTTCCGAAGGCCATTTAAACAATGTATCGGAGCCATGTTTCCTTAGGAAGCCTCCGTCACAGAAATCGAATGATGATTATTCTGTAGAAGGATCGTGACTCCTCTGTTGCCACGTCGTATCATTTGACTTGTTTATATTATCCGAGGTTGGTCAAAGTTGAGTAGGAATAATTGGTCTTTGTGAAGCCGCTATTCTAGAAGTGAAACAGGTTTTTTGGACTGCTGTGAGACCTTAAGTTGGTCCGAACACTTAGCATTGTAAATTGATCTTGTGTCATAGTAAAAGTTATGGTTTGATCGGAGGATGTATTCTATTTATCTTCCGCCCTTGTGGCTCCCGAGTGAACTAGGTATCCACCATATAACTGCTCCACCTATCGAGACTTTGTCGGGTTTCCATTGCTTTGTCTTTGGATCAGAATCTATAGTTTTTCCTCCTCCACCCTTGCGGCTGTGTATTGCACTAATTGTCCGATGTTAATGTCTTTCCGCTCGCCAACTGAGAGCTCTTCCACCCAGAGTTAGGTTCTAGCGCTTCCAACTCCGATAAACTTAACGGTCTCGCGGATCCCGTTGCCTATTTGAGACTTGCTGACGTGGCTATGAGTAAGACTCTTGCGGTCGAGGTTTTAGTGTTTTAAGCCACTGATAAGTTTTCTCTTGTCGTCATTTTGTGATTTTTAAACCACTGTGTGGGCGAGACAGTGGTTCTGGTGCTTGTTAAGGTTTTCATAATAAGAGCATAGTACATAGCCTCTTTGATGACTAGTTGTTTTATTGATGTAGTTTGATTTTATTAAAAAAATGCAGCCCTAATTAATGATAAATGTTGTTTAATTGCAGATGGACTCAAGATATTTTTACAAATTACTACTGCAAGAAGCCAAAGCTGGGAGATGAAGCAACAGAAAAATGGCTGGACGATGTTAGGCAAAGTTCGTACTGAAATCAATAGGATCTCAAGGAGGACAAATGAAAGACAAGGCAGAATCGATAATGACAAAAGCCCTAGTTGGAAAGATCCATCAGTTACCGAGTGGATATCGCTGTGTTAAATACTCATAAGTTGAAATCTGAAAGCGTAACGCATGAAGTGAATCATGAGTACTCACGGAAAAGACAAAATGGTGATATTAGAGAGTTTTGGAGGAGCCCAAAGGTCACATGGTTGGGGTAGCCCAAGGGGTTATGTTATTTGATTTAAATATAGGGAAGTTAGAGTTTACAGGGGGCTTTTTCCCTGGAAAAAATTGTGAATTACTGTTTGTAAGAGGAACTACTTCGTTTTACAATAAGAAATTGCAAATTTTGCCTGTTGGAGAAGGTGTTATGTGGAATGTTTCAATGTGATAAAATGAACAATGTTGAAGGGGAACTATTTCGTTTTTTACTATGTTTCATTAACTATGAGAGCGTTCTAACTTTATAAACCTATGTTCTTTCTTGAATGTTCTCTAGTATATTCTGTGATACTTTCCACTATGAGTAATGGAAGTTTTAACTATTGATGAGCTATCTTGTCGTGTATACTTTTATTCATGTTTATATGTTTGGTTCTAGGAATAGCTATCTGTGATTTTCTGTAACATGTGAACAGTATTACATTACTCATGAATTAATATCTAGCTCTCTAGAGATAGCCTAGTTAGTATTTATTTTCTTGCTGTGTGTGTGATTTAGATGCTTGAGAGTTTAAGACGAGAAGTAAGAACCTGCGCATCACATTGTGAATACTCCTTGCATTCTTTATTACTTTGCTTGTTAAGTAGGCACTTGCATATCATTCATAAAGTCAAATAAAAAAATACAAAAAATATATATACGGTGGACTCGGCCACAACCGGTAAAACCTTTTATTTTTTGTTACTTGACTTACGGTAGTTGGACCGCAAACCGGATGGATTCCCTACACCAACCAGTCACGGGCTAGTTGGGAATGTTGACTGGAAAGAATCCCTTGCTATTGCTACCTATGATTTTCTAGGCCTCAACAAGGTCTTAAATACCTTTTTAATATAAATTTGCTAACTACATTTTTTGTTTGTATTTTCGACATATCTCCCTATGTTTTTACTCAAATTTTGATCGGGAGAGCTCGTTGGATGCGAAATTAAATTCCGCATTCAAAGAGTACCTACTGATCATACTTTTGATGGACCCCGCTACCCCAAAAATAAGAAATACCTGAAAAAACGTGATGATGAGTGGGTCCATCATCATAACCTTTTTTCAGGTATTTCTTGTTTTTGGGGTAGCAGCGTCCATCAAAAGTAGGACAAGTGGGTACTCGTTGGATGTAGTTTTTAATTATGCTTCCAACGAGCTATCCCAATCAAAATTTGAGTAAAAACATGGGGAGATATGTTGAAAATACAAACAAAAAGTAGTTTTTTTTCTTTTCTTCCTCCAAAATTAATAAATATTTTTGTATTATTTTAACTATTATTTTATTAATTTTTTTTAGGTGGCCCATTTTGAGTTGAAATTTCCTCTAATGAGTAGGTAAAATACTATTTAATAGTATTTCCATGAGAAATAGGTGGCTAGCATTGGACGGGAATTAATGTCTAGATAATGCAAGAGATGGTGCTAAGATGATTTTATCTTTTGGTTCAGTAAACAAGCTCAAGGGTTCTGTACCAAGTAATTTGGCTTCTCTGGGAATTGGTTGGGAGGAACAAATTCTCCACTTATGTTTTCCCAACATTGGTGCTAAGTTCCTACTCTATTTCTTTGAATGATTTAGATGAAGTAGGTTGTATATGTGATCTATTTGGTTTTGAATTCAATAATTAAATGATTTTAGAATTTATGAGTTGCATCTAACAAATGGAATCCTCTGTTGCAACCATTTTCCTCTTTTTAACAGTGTTTTCCCAGATGGTACCAATTTAGCTAGATCTTCAGTAAAATTATGTTTCTCAATTTTAGCACACCGATTGAAATGTTAATGTTGGTTCTTAGTATAACATATTGGATCCTCTTTTTTACATAATATCAAATGTCCCTATTGTGCATTTCTTGTTTACTTTGAGTTCTGTAATTCTTTATTAATTCTATGTTACGAATTCAGGTTGCCGAATGAAATTATAATTTTTTTTTACAGTTTAGATCTGAGCTTTCAATATTGAAATTGAATTGATATGCATAGAGAAAAACCATAATTAAACTATACAAATTCTATAAGCCACTTAGCGTAGTTGGGGATTTGTTCTCAAATCATGATCAGTCAATGGAACAACCGTTTGATTGTAAGCATTAAGATAGTTTCCAGATCCAAGTAACTAGATTGAATAAAACCCTTAATCAGACCAAAAACCATTGATCTTTTGCAAAGTTAAGCATTATTAGAGGTATAACGCCCAAGATCTAACTTGCAGCAAGATCTATTGTTCATAGAAGTGTGGAATATGAATATGTGAAAGTCTCAAAAATTCGAAAGGAAACGCCACTTCCGTAATCATCAGGGTTAGAAGTTGATTCCAAAGGTTAGAGGATCAAAGGTCCAGATCTAATCTGCATCTAGATTGATGGTTCACAGAAGGTACTGAAGTCCAATTTGTGCATCAAACCAAATCCATGGTCATGATTTAAGCTACAAGGATCAACGGTGCAAGAGGCAAATGTAGAATGTGGTAGTGAAAGCTCACAAATTAAGTTAACGGATCCTAAAGTTCTCGTAGTTTGATTTTTGCATCAAATAAATCGACGGTTGAGATCTAATCTTCCAAAGCAGATCGAGACTAATGTTAATCACAAATTTTCCTTCGAAATCCTTAGAGTAATTCAAATCATTGGTTAGGGTTAAAGCCATAAAATAGATCGACGATCAAGGTTGTTTTTGCAAGGATCAATGGTGCGGGAAGCAGAAAAGTCCAAGTGATTCTTTTAATGAAGTTTCTAACTTCCAAGTTCTGCAGTGGAAGGTGGAAAGAAGCAGCTAGAAAATAGAATGTTCAAGTGATTGTATTATGAATTTTCTGAATTTTGAGTTCTGCAGTGGAAGGCGGAAAGTAGAAGACGAAAAATAGAAATTTTTAGCGATCATTTAATGAAGTTTTTGACCTCTGAGTTCCACAACGGAAGGAGAAAGTAAGAAGACAAAAAATAGAATGTTCAAGTGATCATCTTATGAAGTTTCTGACTTCCAAGTTTTGTAGCAAAATTTGAGAAGAAGTTAAAAAGAATAAAGTTTAAGTGATCATTTAATGAAGTTTTCAACTTCCAAGTTCCACAGCAGAAGGAAGAAAGCGGAAGCTGAAAAGTAGAAAGTTGAAGTGATCATTTTATTAAGTTTACTACTTCTAGGTTCTGCAACAGAAGGAAAAAAGTGGAATCTAGAAAGAAGAATGTTCAAGTGATCATTTTATTGAAGTGTCTGACTTTCGAGTTCCATAGTGGAAAGAGGAAAGTAGAAGGTGGAAGGAAGTAAATTCCAAGTGATTGTTTTTATGAAGTTTTAGAGTTCCAACGTTCGTATTGGAAGGCGAAATGCAGAAAGTCAGAGTTTTTATTTTATGAAGTTTCTAAAATCCGACGTCCACAGCGAAAGGTGGAGGGTAGGAGGCGGAATGTAGAAATACCAAGTGATTTTTTTTATGAAGTATGAATTTTGAGGTTTGCAACTGAAGGCATAAATACGAAATACCAAGTTACTTGTTTATGAATTTTTCAACTTCCAAGGTCCACACCCAAACGCAGAAATTTGAAAGAGAAAGTGATCATCTAAGAAGTTTCAGATTTGTAGGTTCCACCTAGAAGGAAGAAGGCAGAAAAGGATTTTGAAGTATCAAATTATGGTGTTTCAATTTCTGATTTCCACCCAAAAGGAAGAAGGTGGAAAAAGGCATGTTGAAGGTATCAAATGGTGAGGAAAATGACCATTTTGAAGCTATCAACTGCTTGTTCTCCAATTTTTGAGTTATTTCCGAAAGGCGAAAGGCGGGAAGATGTTTTTAGTGAGGAATTAACTATTTCAATTGCATATTGGTTTTATCAATGGCGGAATGAGTGATACACTGATCCCTAAGCCTCGAAATGAATGTGCAAGGATTATTTTTTACCTTTATTTATGGCCACGGTGTATTTTATTTTTTTCTGTCAAAACAGTTGGCTATTTTGATTAATGTGTCTGCAGATATATGGATATAGAAAAAGAAAATTATATTGATTTTAGAGGTATGTTACATATGGTATCAGAGCATGGTTTTAGCACTAGGCCTGAATAGGCTCAACACAAAATAGCTATAGAAAACTACAAACTAACTCATTTTTATTTTGTCTTGAAAATTCTCTTACACAACAAAGAGAAGTACACATATTTTTGTGGGAAATATGGCAGATGCAGGAATGTTTGCAGAAGAGGAACATCACCCAGAACAACCTTTAAATGAAGAGGTTAAACTAAGGGATGGGGAATTATAGGTAGATCTAAATTAAAGTGAGGAAAATAAATCAAAATTAAAAATGATGGTAAATTAACTAAGATATGAATTAAGAAAGGTTAAGGAGGATAATGAGCGAATTATGAAGGCCCAAAAAGAACTGAACCTTGTCCTATTAGAAAAAAATCCATAATGAGTAAAAAGATATGCTCATATGGTAAGTGATTCATGAAGGGTTGTATCGCATGGACATTACATGATTATTATAGGACTGAAATAGATTAAGGTATTATGGATTAATGATCAGCTATGCATGAGACTTTTTGTATGAATAATTTTGGTTGATGATTAATGGTTTCTTCAATGAGTTCTGATATGAAATAAGATAAAAAACTATATGTTGTATGGACCTTGAGTATTTTCACTTAAATTGAAATTGTAGCATGTAACTTAGCTTTGCATGTTGCAATAAAAGAAAAAGTATGTTAGGTGATCTATGAAAATAACTTTCGTTGTGATCTCCACTAGAAAGGTAACTGGTGGCAGTATTGAAGGCGTACTAGAAATAAGTTAAGGGTATTTCTTGTATTTTGGTTGAAAAATAAAGTACTAATCATGTAACTGATTAAGAATGGATCAAGTAGATTTATTTAATAAACCTCATGTATTTTGTTGAAAAACAAATTGTGGAATGTGAGAAGGTATTATTTCTAACCTCATTGCTGCTACATTAAGTGATCCGGGAGCCATGTGAGTTGCAGCACCACAAGAATGAGGAATCTCTTCCAACTCACCAAGTTAAATCATATGAAATAATGTTTAGTTCAACCGGCCACTAGAGCTAACTAGAAGGTAACTAATCTTGTTTGATAAATGTGAAGAAGAAATACAAGACAATAAAGCATAATTTGAATTTTTTACCTCTAATTAACTTGTTGTTGGGCATCTTGGTTTAGTACTAAGAGTAATGCTAACACTTGGCCTATTTTTCTTGTACATCCAAGAGAAAACATAAATTTTCTTACAAGAAACATACTTATAAAAGATATATGCACAGTACATAAATTGTTTCCTGTAGAGTAATAAGTTTACCTATCGGTGAATAGGAATACTAAGAATACTGGAACCTTTACAAATCTTGAAAGAAAACAATGTCAGATTCTAATTCATATATATGATGTTGATATTAACCTTGGTAGACATGCAGATGTATGTGCATAAGATGACTTCCATGTATTGGTTGAAAAAGTATACAATGGGGTTAAAATTATGTTAGAAATTTTGACCTTGCACCCAACAGATGGAGCCTCTATTGATAAACCATTCCAGGGTGTATGAGGAGATCTGGAAGGAAGTCATGGGTGTGAAATAGCTTTCCCGAATGAAGTTCCAAATTGGACAAGGGAAAACTTGGTGAATTTGGACAAAGATCGAGGGATATATTCTTTGATCAATCGAAAAAGGGAGAATGTGATTGAAACTCATCATTCCTATGATAAATTCAACTGTGAATCACTTGAGTTAAAGATATGTAACTCAAACAGATCTATGACAAAGGATATATTCCACAAAGAGGCATTACAAGTAAGATATAACTCAGAAACGTATAAATTCAAATTAACATGTGGGGGTAGATCTATGGGTGAGATCTGATGAACAGGATGATACAATGGTTGGTGTAAATTTTGTTGAACTAAAGTGCATGGATATTAAATTGTGGAATGTGGACCTAGAAGTTTACCATTTGTTCTGAGTAGAGATAGATCCAACGAACCTGGAACATTCCTCTAGGAGGAAGATCCCAGAAGATAAAAGGGTGAGTCTAGATACAAAATTGGAAAGTAACTGATGAAAAGGAGATCAAGATCAACGAAAGAGGTTGATCATTCAAGAACATCTATGACTGTCAGCAATTACACTGGTTAAAATTTGCACGGTATTCATAAAATGGAATGGATGCATAATTTTAATGTAATATGATCTATAGCAATTGAAGTTCAACGTCAATATGGGTGGATCAATATCTCACTGTCGTTAACGATTCCGCTAAATCAACTAAAAAGATGGTTAATAATCTATTTTGGACATGATTTTTTTATGAAAAATAGCTCACCTCCATTTGAAAGTTCGCTATTCATCAAGATACGAAGAAATATAAGGTGAGTTGGTCATAATTGGAGGTTCTTCCAGATATAGAGCCTAGAGAAATAGCATATCAGTCACAAGAAAGACTGTATACAAGGAATTTGAGTATCAGGATTTGGGTGTCCCTTCGCTAAAATCAAACCAGTAAGCTACATGTAGTGAGAAAGAAGGATGAACAGAGAATGTTTAGTTAATAAAAACCCTAAACATGTTATGGGGTGAACAGTGCAATGAGTGTACGATGATCTCATAGGAAGGCATGATGATCAAGATTGCTTAAATCATGGGTATGGAAGGTTTGTTTCAATTACATAAAAAAGGTAAAAATGTTTGGTTATTTTAGTCATACATTTAAGATCACCATATAGTGTCCTAGAAATGGTAGTAAGTGATCCGGTTTGAATTACTTAGTATTTTAATTTTTGTAGATCACTTAAGGGATTAGTGTAAATATTATAGAGGCCCACCAAATTGCTTGGATCTTTAGAAGTTACAGATTTTAGGTATAATTGACTAAATACATGGTAGTACGGTTATTCCCAATGAAATCAAGACGTGAATATACTCTTTACAAGGGCCAAACGCCTGAGAAGGACATCATGGTGGTGAAAACTAAACACAATAGATTTCTAAATCCTAGATTTTGGAATTTTGATATTTCTATATTAATTGTTAACTAATCTAGAAATTGTGTTAAGATGACATGTTATGTATGGTTTTCCAGGTTGGCAGCAAGTGTAAATGATGCAGGATAAGTGCTCACACTTACGAGAGCCAAACATTGTGAGGATGGCCTAAACATTGCAAAAGAATCTAATTCTGTAGGAGATAGAATTGTGAATTCATAATTTTATTTGATTAAATATTTACTAATGGTTTGTTGTAGGAACCATGTCCATAGTTACTATGTAGAAAACCATGTGTGGTGGCCTGTAAGAAACAAAACACCAAGTGGGGTGATAAAATTTTCCATTCTGGAGGTCTTGGGGTGGGTGCCATTATTTCATAATATCAAAGCAAGATATCCATGGATTTATTATAAGTTGCTTATGAGAATATGCATTTGTGCTTATTAGCATCTTCTCACTATTATATATGCATGATATTGCAGATCTAAAAATTGTTTAATTAAAATGTGTTGCAAATACCCCTTATGCAGGACACACCCTCGTTACGAAGAGATGATTCATGCCTTAAGAAAGAAATTCTTCTGGCCCAATTTCAAGGGAATATTTAGTTGAATACCTATCTAAAGGTGGAATTACCCCAAGTGGAAGGCTACCTCTCTTGGTAGAAGATGCTTATAATGATGATTTCCATGTTCCTGCAGGTATGGGTCCTTGAAAAGTGTCATAGGAACACAAAGGTAATGCTCCAAAAGTCCCGAAGTAGTCCTGTAAATTCATTGATGTTAGGACCCAATTCATTAAAAAAGAAAGAGAACTAACTATGAAACAGGTAGAACAAAACTTGAAGGCTACCCAAGATAGACATAAAAATTATGTTGAATTAAAAATAAATCGTAGAGAGTTCCAGGTGGGTGATCATGTACACATAAAGATAAATCCCTAGAAAAGTACCTTGAGATTGTGAAAGTATATCAAATTGGCACCTAGGTATGGCAAGGCATTTGAGATTATAGCCAAAGTAGGGTCGGTTGCATACCAGTTAGCCTTACACCCAATATAAAAGTACATAATGTTTTTTATGTTTCTTTATTGAAAAGATATATTCATGATCTTTCTCATGTGATTGACTTGAATGTAATCCAGGTAGAACCATAGGGAGAGTTCCAAATGGGTGCAGAGCGTATGCTCGATAGGAGAGAAAGTTTACTCCAAAACCATACCATTGGATATATAAAGGTTCAATTTAACCACCACAGTTGGAAGAAGGTACTTAGGATATGGAAAGTAATATGCAGGAGGAATATCTGGGATTATTCCAAGAGGATGACATGGATGAATAAAAAGATAAAGTTATAATACCGAGGATGGTTTTATGTTTTAAGGGGAGGTGTATGTAATACCCCATGAATTAACAATTATTAGTTTTGCTGAAAAATACTTTGATTATTATTTTATTTTTCTTTGACAGGAGGTAAAGAATAGAACATCGTGTAATAAAACAATCCTACTAATAAAATATGCTAAAGGAAAACACAAGTGGATATATCTATTGAAAGAGTGTTTGTTGACCCACAAGAGGAAAATGACAAGTGGCAAAGACCACTAAGTGAGAAATCAAGATGCATGAGGCATCATCCCCAAAAATTAGGTATGCACTCCTAGTTGAATTGCTAAAGAGAAGGAGGCTCATAAATGAGCAAGTCCTAAGTAAAATACTATTTAGTAGTATGTCCGTGAGGACTAGGAGGCTAGCATTGTACGAGGATTAACATCTGGGTAATGCAAGAGATGGCGCATTAAGATATTTTAATATTTTGGTTCAATGAATAGGATCGAGGGTTCTAGAGCAAGTAATTTGGCTACTCTTGGAGTTGGTTAGGAGGAACAGGTTCTCCACTTGTGCTTTCCCAGTGTTGGTGCCAGGTTACTACTTTGTTTCTTTGAACAATTTAGATGCACTAGGATGTATATGTGATCTGTTTGGTTTCAAATTCAATAATTGAATGATTTTAGAATTGATGAGTTGCATATAATAAATGGAATCCTCCATTGGGAAGCTTATTCCTATTTTTAATAGTGTTTTCCTAGTTTGTACCAATTTCATTAGATCTTCATTAATTGTGTTTCTTCATTTTAGCACACCGATTGAAATGTTAATCTTGGTTCTGAGTAAAATTGATTGGATCATATGCTTTACATGGTATCAAATGTTCCTATTATGCATTTCTTGTTTCCTTTGACTTCTGTAATTCTTTATTAATTCTACATTATGAATTCAGGTTGCCGATGAAATTATAAAACTTTTTTACAATTTAGATCTGATTTTTCAATATTGAGATTTAATTGATCTGAATAGAGAAAAAATCCATAATTAGACTATACAAATCCTATAATCCAATTAGAGCAGTTGGGGACTTTTTCTCAAACCATGATTAGTCGATGGAACAACGGTTCGTTTGTAAGAAATAAGATAGTTTCCAAATCCAAGTAACTGTAGTGAATAAAACACCAAATCAATTGACAAACAATTGATATTTCGCAAAGCTAAACATGATTAGAGGTTTAATGGTCTAGATGTAACCTCCAATGATATTGACGGTTCACAGAAGTGTAGAAGAAGGATCTGTGAAATTTTTGAACATTTGGAAGGAAACCAAACTTCTGAAATCTATCGGGTTAGAAGTTGATTTCAAAGGTTAGAAGATCAAAGGTCCAGATCTAATGCGCATCTATATTGACAGTTCAAAAAAGGAACCGATGTCTGATTTCGACATCAAATCAGATCCACGGTCAGGATTTAATCTTTAAGGATCAATGGTGTGGGAGGCAAATACAAAATGCAGAAGCACAAGGTCACAAATTAAGTTAATGGAGCTTCAAGTTCCGAAAGTATGATTTTTGCATAAAATAAATTGACGATCGAGATATGATCCTCCAAATACGATCAAAGGTTGATTTTAGTCACAAATTTTCCTTGGGAATCCTTACATGAATTCATATCAACAGTGGGGGTTAAAGTCGTAAAAGAGATCGATAGTTAAGGTTGTTTTCGGAAGGATCAATGGTGCAGTAAGTAGAAAATTCCAAGTGATTGTTTTAATGAATTTTGTGACTTTTTAGTTCCATAGTGAAAGGAAAAAAGAGGAATATGGAAAACAAAATTCTCAAGTGATCGTCTTATGAAGTTTCTTATTTACAATTTCCGCATCGGAAGGAAGGAAAGAAGAAAGTTTAACTGATCATTTAATGAAGTTTCTGACTTCCAAGTTTGTGAGAATTTTCTTCTCAATCATATCTAGGAGCTAGAACAATATGCACACTCAAATTTTTTGGAAAAATGTGGAAGGTAATGAACAAAGGGACATAAAATAATTGGAATATTACTTGTGAATGGTCCTAATTACTGATCATATTATTATCATACATCTTGTATATGTTATAGGATAGATTTATAATACATTGGACAAAATTCATGAGGCTCTCGAAGCCAATTGGAGTTGGACATGTGTAATGGTAATATTTGACCTCTATTCCCCCTAGGTGGACGAATCGAGATCCAACACAGCCCAAACAGTCATGAACCAAGGTTTGAATGTTGATGAAGTGTGTTGCATAATTAAATACTCCAATTCATGGGTGGGTGAGAATATAGAGGTGAGTGGAAGTCTCAAGGTGGAAATAAATGCTTCTAGGAGAGCCAAAATAGGAAAAATATAGCACTAGCAGCCTTAGTCAAACCTTGAAACCCCAAATCAAGGAGATAGCACCCCAAGGCATTATTTAGGGCACACATGGGATAGGTTGACCAAACTAGAGTGTTGTTGTAGGTGTAAATAGGACAAAATAGCCAGATATCTTATTGAATCAACTCTCCTAAGTATAAACCATAGGATATCAATGCATGAAGGGAAATAAAGTAAGGCTAAGGTTAAAAGTATGTACTAAGGATTTATTACAGCTCCTAAAAACCCCCCTTAATCTAGACTTAGTACAGTTTAATCAAAAATATTTATTAAGTCTTTGGCAATTAAGGCACAAGTCACCTTTTACAACATTGTTTATTGATCAATGTAACCGAGGTAAGGAGGAAAACCTCATGGGACGAATCTTCCCCTCAAAAATGGATATTAAAGATATCAAAAGGTATTCAACAGGTCCTCTTATTCAATTGAATGATCTGAAAGAACAACTTCTATGTGATGGACTTGGTGAATATGTTGTGGATGCTAGGATCATGCATCAATACTTCAAAGTGCTCCAAACAATGATCATGTAGAGAGTACCTTTGATGGTCATCATTTGATGATGGAGGGGCATCATAAGAATTTATTTTTTTGCAAGCATACTCTGATCTAATAGCATAATCAACCATGGAAAATATATCTTTGCAAACGTTTTCCCAAATAACATCAAAAGGTTCAACAAAATCTACATTATGTGTAGCTGCCATATCATGAATAAAACCATGAATATATCTCCTAATTTTATGAAGCACCTTCATAAATCTGTAACAAATCTTATGAGACTATGAAATATCATAATACATTTCATACACAATATAAAATATCAGAGGTATGGTATCTCGATGAGCGAATGGATCTATAGGAAGATATGAGTGAGCAACTAGATCACAATTGCAATTGAGCGAACTTGGAAGGTCTGGAGACTTGGGATTTGAACCAATATGTCAGTTATTTGTGAATTATCCATCAAATTCAATGTTTTCATTGGATATTATTATATTATTTGATGATATCTAAGTGTCCTCTTTATTTAATTCTTTAGTAGAAAATTAATTTAAATAAGTTATTGAGCATAAGCTATCGAAAAAAGTAAAATACAATTAGATAACATATAAAAATGTTAATACAAATACCTTTCTCTATATTGACCAATTCATGACATAAATTGTTCATAAATATATCTTGTTGTATTGTCTCCACAATCGAAATAATTATTATATCATGCAAGCTAATATACAAACTAAGAACTATGCCTATTGCATATAAAAAATGAAATGTTGCTCGAGAAGATACCAATCTAGAAACCATGTTATCTTGTAAATCCTATTTCCTTTCCTTTGAAAAAACATGACTTCTTGAAATATAACTCAAAACCGTGGACAAAGGTAAATAGATCATTGGTAGGTTCTCATCCCGACAATCCATATCCATTTAAAAGTACACAAATTACCCTCATCCAATCTAGTTATCTAATATTGTATAATAGAGAATCCTATAAATAAGTCCTTTGATGAATCTCTATAAACTCCCTTGGTAGGATTCTACTTTACTGCATTTTAAGATTTCTTGCAAAACTGAGTGAATGCTTTAGAAACCATGTAGGAGTTTTCCATATCAACTAAAAAAATGCAAGTGCATGTCATTTCATTTTCTTCTAAGGAGTACAACAATGCATGCACATCTTCTTATGTTCATGAACTAACAAAATTACACATATCAAGAATATCAAGTTCATGGTTGATTAGAACACCAAAAAATGAAATGGATCTTAAGGTGTTGACCAAATATGCAAGATAACAACATAGACAAGCAAATTGGGAACTATATTTGACAGATTCAATGGACAAACCCATCTCCTCTTCAAATATATATAAATTCAATACTTTTTCAGCATTCTTTAGTAATTTGGAACCATTATCCTCCTCTTCTTTCTTTCTCTTTTTTCCTTGCTAATTGGGGCACACAATACTGCACAGTTTTTTTGTTTGCAAAGTTGTGGAACCCCCCTAACTAGTAGGGTTTCCATTGGCTAAGTAGCCATGAACCAGGGGCATCTAAGCCATCAAAATTACTCGGGGATCACACCCGGCCTGGACCGCACCAACCCTTAACATGGTTGGATTTTTTGTATCCGACGGGATTAGAACCAATGACTTTCCATCTTAGGGGGCATCTTAACCATACCCTGCCACCAACTATTCTATATCTAGTGAATCACACAATACTGAACAGTTGTTAAAAATGATTTGGAGCAATTTTGTATATTTTAATGAAACTATCATTTGTGAGTTCCTTCCAAAGAACACAATAGAATAGGGAAAATTGTTAGTATATGAAAAATCAATTTAATTGGAGGATGAAAACCACATTCATAAACAAAATAAGCATTATAAATTCATCTATGGACCCTTAAGATATTATCATCACAAATAAAGTCATACATTTTTGGCTATTAACTTACCTAAGAATAGATTTTGTTGGTAGTCATTCATAAGATTTAGGTCATCCTCCTTTGACATGTATGATTTGAAAGGAGAAGAAATAACTGTTACATCCTAGTCAAGACTATAGAAATAGAATAGATAATAAAACTGGGAATAAAATAAAAATACTTATCATTTTATAATATGTTCCAACATTGAGCTACAAGTTTGTTCATGTGAGTAAAATGTAGAGGAAGACTTCTCGATAATTTTCCTCGCAAAGGTCTAAGAATTTTTAATGCTATGGGGAGATATATTGTCTCTAAAACAAAACCCTCATGAGTAGAAACTCCATGCCTAGAGTGGAAAAACATCATCTAGAACCATTGTTAATCCCTTGGCACGTGTGCTCATCCACGGGCCTCTCTCTTATTAGATACCCTATGCCCCATTGTTGAACCCTCGTCCCTCCAATTCCTCTTGAAGCCTCATGTATAAGAAATGAGGAAAATAAGGAAATGTATAGATTCATGTTTGTAATTAGGATGAGTAAAAGTTGAAAATTTCAAAGAGGCATTATATAATGTAAAAAATTAAGTAAATTTCAACACATTTCTAGTATACTAACTAAATGGGTTTTTTAGTAATTTGTAATTGTGTGACTAACTATTTAGTTGTAGTCTTCATTAGATGAATAAATTAGTCATGTTTAGTTGTGTTTCTCTAATTTAGTCATTTTTAACTTAAAAATAGGGTGGTTGCATGAAGTTGGTTCCACTTTTGGTGCCACTTAGGAAATCAGAAACGCACTTCCGAAGTGCAAATCAAGAATGCATATGCATTATTGAAGGTACGTTTGGAATAACCTGAGCCCAAACACAAGACTAAGGTTCGTGAAAATGTATCGTGTATGCGATATATCGCATATGCGTTTTGCAATGTTAAATATCGCATATGCGATATGCAACATTTACAAAACGCATATGCGATATATTGCAAGTGCAATATATACTTGCAATATATCGCATATGTGTTTTGTAAATGCTGCATATCGTTTATGCTATATGCAGCATTTACAAAACGCATATGCG
>LPNX010391018.1:36276-57203 GCA_001517045.1 Pseudotsuga menziesii
GGATGAATAATGAAGAACATAGATAAATAACAATCCTCTTTGAGGGAGGAACCTCCTTACACAATGTAATTATGTACCCAAGACAAGACAATATGCAATGCTNGCGATATATTGCAAGTGCAATATATACTTGCAATATATCGCATATGTGTTTTGTAAATGCTGCATATCGTTTATGCTATATGCAGCATTTACAAAACGCATATGCGATATATCGCATATGCATTTTGTAAATGTTTCATATCTCATATGGTGGTATGAGGAACCAAAAACACAATTTATTAATAAAGGATACAACTTTGGTGGTTTTCTCTCTCTTTGGATTTCCATTTAAAATCATTATGTATTGTGCATTAGTATTGAATGGTTGTTGAATGTTTTATTAATGTGTGATTATNATATGTAATACACTGCCATATAGGAGGTAAATTGTGCCAAACTATAGGGGGAACTATGCTTAATAGGGCGAAATGTTCCCAACATTTAGGTCTTAACATTGGATTGAAAGAAAAAATTGAAAAGACACAACAAACCTTGACAAATAAACTAGAGGAGAAGGAAAAAAATTGCAAGNTACTTGCAGTGATGAAGTTAAAATTAGTGGAAGTGTCTAATACCGATTCACCCCCCCCCATATCAACATCTATAAATATTCAAACAATTGGTGTCAAAGCATTTTTTATTCACGTAGTTTGACAACTAGAAGACATATCTCATAGATTACTCATGGATTTTCAATTAGTATATCCTAAAAAAGTTCCCTTTTTGAATGGAATAGATTATGTACCATGGAGCATAAGAATAGAGGCATATATGCAAGTTGTTGAGCTTGACATTTGGAGTGTAGTTCATAATGGATACACAAATNGGAACCGAAACAAATACATAAGAACCATGAATAATTTGAAAATACCATTGTTGGTGTAAGAAAAGTGAAATAGTAGATCTGCTAAGAAAATTGATGACGGCCTAACAAGTCAACTTCAAGATAATAAATAACTTTTTCAAATGAAAGAGTTTGAGATCCTTTCTATATAGAAGAAGATTTGGATAAGATAGTTTCCCAGTTGAAGACAAATTCAAAATTTGAGAACAGCACCATGATTTGAGATAAAATATTCGGTTGTTAATTATCTCTACATGAAAAGCACAGTCTTTGTTTTGACAACAATCATAACACTGTTGAAGAAATATTCAAGTCAATTGAGGAGAATACTAAAATCAACACAAATGCCTTTAAAATCCCTAATTGAAATGAATACACCATCATTGAATGGAAGCATAATCATTTAAGTTATGATAGAAGCAAGCACAAGAGGGATGCACTTCCCATGAGACAACATACACATAGTTAAAAAAAAACCTTAGTTCCTTACTTTTCAGTATCGCATATGAGATATATATCGCAAGTGCGATATATCACATATGGGATATATCGCATATGCGATATTGAAAAGCAAAAAATAAAAATAAAACAGAGGCCACAAACCCCTCAAATTTCATTTTCACGGTATCGGGAGAGCGAAAAACCACAGGAGCGAAATAGCGCACGTGTGATTTGCATTTTAGCTTTTCGAGGTCGAGGTCGAGGTCGAGTTTGAGGTGGATTGCTCCAATGGCAGGTAAATGCTAGTTCAATCCTTTTCATTTAGTCTTCCATTCTTTTTTTTTCTTCATAATTTCATTGTTTTTATAATTATTTTGAACAAATTCAAAAAAATAATTGAATGTGAACAATCAAATAATGATTATAAGTAAAATAACTTGTAGTTTTTTGTTTAAATCTTAACAGAAAACAAAAATGAATAACACAATGTGGAAACACCACCCTCTAATAACCCACAACCAAACCCAAACCCAGAGGGGGAACAAGATAGAAACGCACAGATTATTGCACGCTTGGCGTCATTGAGGTGCCTTAGCTCATCTATTAGAGGGGGGGGTTGTTTGAGAGATTCTTTAGCTGATGCCTTAGACACAATAAAAAAAAAAAATTTCGATTCCCAAGGAGCTCTTTACAACATTACCTCATACAGAGAATCTAGGAGGCAATACTACTCTGATGGATTGACTAATAAAGACATCAAAGCCCTTAAAATTACAAAATACTAGTTATTTTCATTATTCTGGGACCCTAGCACTGGATTGGTTCCACCCACCAGTCGAGCACACATTTCCATAGATTGGTGCATTGAACCAAATATAAAGGCAAATTGGATGGATTGTTGGTATATGGTCTTCGATGAAGAGCCCCATGGGAATAGGGACATCCCATTTTATTTCCTTAGGATGTTGTATGCAAAATTCATCCTAGGGAAACATGTTAACTAATTTGATCTCTTAGGAAACCAGGGTGTTGGTCATGGGATGCCCCGAGATAGGGAAGGTGTTAGGATAGATCCCAACCATGTGCCATGCCCACCACGCACACCAAAACCCCCTTGGGTATATCCTCCTGCAGGTTGTGTCATTAAGTATACACAGGAGGCATTATTTGACATGGAAGATACATTGCTTGAGCATGGGACTGATGTCCAAGGCAATGTATACCAAGGGGTTGGCACATCTATGGTGGACCCATCTACAAATCATAGAGGAGATGCAGATTCTTCAGAGCGTCATGTTACTCCACACCCTTACACATCGTGTGGAGGAATATGCTATGGCCCTGCTTCCGTCTTTCGAGATGATGGATTACTTCGCTTTGTAAGTAAAACTCATTATTTTAATATTATATTTTGTTTCATGTCAAAATATTCAATTGTTTCGCAATTTATTTCTATTTAATTATCTAACGATTTATGTGAACAAATATATAGCTGGTGTCCCATGGCACATTGTAGTTGCATAGTCTACCGATCAACATTGAGAACATTGATGCAGCTGTCAATATTGCTATGGGTTTGGTTCTTCACCAATAAGGGTAAGAACTATACTTGTTAATTTGTCAACTTTATTTACATATTTATAGTATAGATTGTAACATTCAATATGTATCCTAATTTTGATACTTGACATGTTTTATGCAGGTTTCCCCGGATGAGTATATTGTCTCGCAACCTATTCCCTCTCATGCAGAGGTAGATTCGCAGACACAAGTATCATTTGAAATATGCTTTTAATTATATGCTTTTAATTATGTTTCACTTTCTTTGGAAAAATAATTTTGTAACTTGAATCGCTTTGACATATACTATTTTATGCAAGAACCTATTGTGACAGTGGTGCTTGAAGAGCACCAAAGGGAGGTTGTTGTCAACCCACCTCTTCCCCCCAAACAGGTATGTATGTTTCGCTTTCTTTGGTAGTTCATCATTTTCCTTCCAGGTAGTATATATGTCTATTATTCACTATTTTATATGAAATTGACATATATATTCTACTTTATATGCAGGCCCCTAGTGAGGCACCGATGCATGAAGAGCACCAAACCGGTGGCCCACCTTTGACGAGCCAGCAGGTATGTTTATGTATATCACTTTATTTGTACGTTTGTGTACATATCTTAATTGTAACATTCAATATGTATCCTAATTTTGATATGTAACATGTTTTATGCAGGTTTCCCAGAATAAGTATATTGTCTCGCAGCCTATTCCCTCTCATGCAGAGGTAGATTCACAGACACAGGTATTATTTGAAATATGATTTTAATTATATGCTTTTAATTATGTTTCACTTTGTTTGGAAAAATCATTTTGTAACTTACATATCACTTTGACATATGTTACTTTATGTAGGAACCTATTGTGACAGTGGTGCAAGAAGAGCACCCAATCAGGGTCGCTGTTAGTGAGGCACCAGGACCCATGATTACTTACTCACGTACAGTAAGTAGAAATGTTATTTGGGTTTTGGAATTTGAACAAATGTACATATAATTTTTAAAGGTTGGTAAATTAACTTACAAACATTGGTTTTTCTGCAGTCTCCACTGATGAGACCTATCCCTCTTGTTCAGCGATGGGGATCACCAGTGAGCAGTCGCAAAAGAAAGCTACACTTTTCCAAAGACTCTGGAAGTGGTAGAAAAATGGGGGATAACTAGAAAAAATGTATAGGGGGCATACATAGATGTATCTTTTTGTTCATATGTACGCACAGATGTACTTTTTGATCCACTATTTTGTATTATGGCCATGTGGCATGGCAATTTTTGTACAACATTATTGCTATACATATATAATATAAAGCAAGGTTCAAATTTATACATATATATGGTTGAATTGATCTTGTAACATGATATCATGGTTGACTTGGTCTTGGAACATGATATAGTGTGGCTCACCTATGTGATATAATGATATGTGTGGTTCGTGCATGTGTGCTAACTTAAATGAATTTCCAATACTTAAAGAAAGAATTTAAACGACTCATCAAATTTTTAACATCATACAATTCTAACATACAATAACATACCCTAATTTACACACAGTAACACACACTAACATACTCTACAATTCTAACATATACACAATAACATACCCTACATTACCCTACAACACTAACATCATACCATATTATGATACAATAACATGTACCATAACATAACATACTAACAATATGTACCATTTAACAATAAGTCATGCATGCATGTGTAATATATAACATATCATACCCTACAATACCCTATGATACTAGAGTTCATTGAATACCATACTAACATACATCAAGTACCCTACAAACCGTAAATTGGTTGAAGTAAACCCTAGTTGGTGCATGCAAATTTGTGTCATGAAAGCCTAGTTGGTGCATGCAAGTATTGGTGATCTCATGTGTTTCTAGTTCCCTCTTCTAACTTGCATGATTGCTCACTAAACCCTAGTTCTATCTCATACCTTGGTAACCCTAGTTGGAGCATGAAAATTGTTGTTCATGAAAGCCTAGTTGGTGCATGCAAGTATTTGTGATCATGTGTTTCCAGTTTCCTCTCTTAACTTAAAAATTGCTCACCAAACTCTAGTTCCATCTCATACTGTGGTAACCCTAGTTCCACCACGGGCCTTTAATTCCATCTCATCAAAATACCCCAATAGATAGCAATAGACAAAATACTACATGTTCTTTGCAAATGTGCCAATTTCAGAAAATGTCCAAAAATTTCTCCTGTGTTGGTCCTATATGGGAGAAAAATCCCAATTTCAAAAATTGTCCAAAAATAATAATATTATTATTATAGAAAATATCCAAAAACACACATAGTCTTATACATCAAAAAAACTGTATGAACCAAAATATTATCTAACTCAACCAAAATAGTGAAATACATACATTGATATTACATGTCACCTTTATTTGAGTCACAAGGAAGAAACCAAATAGGGCCCTTCAATTATCTCTTCGAACTCCATATATTCCATAATTTGACTTGCTTAAGGAAGAGAATCAACAATAATGTTTAGTTCCCAAACACATGATGAAAATAAATGTACTAAAGAGTAGCAGTATTTGAAAATTAGGTCTTGTTTAACATCCAATTTGAAGTGAGATCCTAGTCAACAAAAACCTAGAGAGTTTTAACACCACCATTGAAAGCACATTTTATCAAGAGCATTGAGGCCATTAATTATCCAAAGTTGTTTGTTCCAATGCCAATTCCAACTTTATACTTACTGACATGCATATATCAAAGAAAAATAAGATGCCCTATGATACTAAAATTCGGATCACTTTGATATGCACCATAAAGCAAACCCATGACTTTGATATGTAAGCTCCCATGGGAAAAGAATTAGATGTACATGTGTTTAGTGTACTTTTTGAGACAATGCTTGAATAAGAGATTAATTCTTGAACAAAAGAATGGTTTTTTCCTCAAGTAGAATTAAGAAGTAAGTTCATCCCTAGCCAAATCCCCCATATGACCATGTACAAATAATTACAATATGATGATTTTGAGTTCTATTTTTCCATACCAATGCCACTAACAATCATAATAAAAGCACATCTCATACCTTGTTCCATTTCACAAAGCACATCTCATAACTTGCATGATTACGCACCAAACCCTAGTTGGACATCTCATACCTTGTCTCAAGATCCTAATTGGGGCATGCAACTTGGTGACTCATGAAATCCTAGTTGGTGTGCATGCAAGTATTGGTGATAATGTGTTTGTAGTTCACTCTCCTAACTTGCATGATTGCTCACCAAACCCTAGTTGGACATCTCATACCTTTTCTTGACCCTAGTTGGAGCATGCAAAATGGTGACTCATGAAAGCCTAGTTGGTGCATGCAAGTATTGGTGATCATGTATTTCTAGTTCACTCTCCTAACTTGCAGGATTGCGCACCAAACTCTAGTTGGACATCTCATACCTTGTCTTGACCCTAGTTGGAGCATGCAACTTGGTGACTCATGAAATCCTAGTTGGTGCATGCAAGTATCAATGTGATCATGTGTTTGTAGTTCACTATCCTAACTTGCATTATTTCTCACCAAACTCTAGTTGGACATCTCATAGCTTGTCCTCACCCTAATTGGAGCATGCACAACTTGGTGACTCATGAAACCCTAGTTGGTGCATGCAAGTATTGGTGATATCATGTGTTTGTAGTTGACTCTCCTAACTTGCATGATTGCTCACCAAACCCTAGTTGGACATATCGTACCTTGTCTTGACCCTAGTTGGAGCATGCAACTTGGTGACTCATGAAAACCTAGTTGGTGCATGCAAGTATTGGTGATCATGTGTTTTTAGTTCACTCTCCTAACTTGCATGATTGCTCACCAAACCCTAGTTGGACATCTCATACCTTGCCAGTTCCAATGCCAGTTCGAACTTTATACTTACTGACATGCATATCAAAGAAAATTAAGATGCCCTATGATACTAAAATTCGGATCACATTGATATGAACCATCAAGGAAACCCATGACTTTGATATGTATTGCTACCATGGGAAAAGAATTAGATGTACATGTGTTTAGTGTACTTTTTGAGACAATGCTTGAATAAGGGATTAATTCTTGAACAAAAGAATGGTTTTTTCCTCAAGTAGATTTAAGAACTAAGTTCATCCCTAGCCAAATCCCTGATATGACCATGTACAAATAATTACTTTATGATGATTTTGAGTTCTCTTTTCCATACCAATGCCACTAACAATAATAATAAAAGCACATCTCATACCTTGTTCCGTTTCATAAATCACATCTCATAACTTGCAAGATTACGCACCAAACCCTAGTTGGACATCTCATACCTTGTCTCAAGACCTTGATTGGAGCATGCAACTTGGTGACTCATGAAATCCTAGTTGGTGTGCATGCAAGTATTGGTGATCATGTGCTTGTAGTTCACTCTCCCAACTTGCATGATTGCGCACCAAACCCTAGTTGGACATCTCATGCCTTGTCTTGACGCTAGTTGGAGCATGCAACTTGGTGACTCATGAAAGCCTAGTTCGTGCATGCAAGTATCAAGGTGATCATGTGTTTGTAGTTCACTATCCTAACTTGCATGATTGCTCACCAAACCCTAGTTGGACATCTCATACCTTGTCTTGAACCTAATTGAAGGATGCAAATTGGTGACTCATGAAAGACTAGTTGGTGCATGCAAATATTGGTGATCATGTGTTTGTAGCTCCCTATCCTAACTTGCATGATTGCTCACCAAACACTAGTTGGACATCGAGCATACCTTGTCTTGAACCTAATTGGAGCATGAAAATTGGTGACTCATGAAAGCCTAGTTGGTGCATGCAAGTATTGGTGATCATGTGTTTCTATTTCCCTCTCCTAACTTCCATGATTGCTCACCAAACCCTAGTTGGACATCTCATACCTTGTCTTGAACCTAGTTGGAGAATGCAACTTGGTGACTCATGATAGCCTAGTATTGGTGATCTCATGTGTTTCTAGTTCCATATCATACCTTTTCTTGACCCTAATTGGTGCATGCAAGTATGAAAGCCTCTAGTTGGATTCTGATTTGTACATGGAAATGTAATTAAATGTATATTCGAAACTAAAAACATCAAGAAATGTAAATTTCAACAACTCGAGAGCTTGTTATTTTCTGAACTATATTTGGTGGTGTCTAAAGACACTATTCTTGGCGCCTCCAATGTGCCGTAGATGGTGTTTGTATCCTAGGCACACAAAAGGATAGACATTAGTAACATCATAAGGAAGAAAAGAGAACCCAATGAAAATGTGCAAACATGGTGCAAACATGGTTTAAATAACACACCTGACAATGCACTCATACAAGTAGGCCATCTGGATCATCTCTGGTGCTGATGGTGTCCATCAATATTTCATGCTCTATATGAGGTAGCAAGTATCATACATGTGACATATTTTTGTGAGAAAGTGTGCGGATCTTGATGTTTGTACCAACTACTAGGTTGGTGAAGTGGTATACAATAGCTCCTGGTCTATAATCCTGATATACATACCCACCCTTCCTTTTCTATTGTGCTGCAAGTGTCAAGTACTCCACTTTTATAACCATCGAGCCGGTTGGGAATTCAATATTTTCATCATTTGTAATAGGTTATAGAATGGTTTGTTTCCCCTCTAAGAAACGTGCCAACCAATAGTCAAAACCCCATTCATTATTTTTTGGGGCAACCACTGCATAAATCTGACCTGTGAAAGGAAATAGGTCGAGTTAACAATACATTTTGTAAATAAGGTCTTGCATTTCTAATTTCTACATAAATTAAATTCTACAAACGTCGAGTAAACGGTACATAAACACATTTTCTTATTTAGGTACTACTTATGTACCTGCTTGTATGAGATCCGATATGTGATCATTGTCTCTAGAAATGTGTGTCTAATTATCTCCCAAATGATCTATTTCATTCCCCCCATTGAAATTGGTGCCAAGTGTCACTTGATCCCATGTATCAATCATATCAGTATGCTCATAATCACCCCATTAACCGATGCTACAGGAACTGCAAAAGAAATCCTTCAATCTTGTCCAAATTTGTAGGGTAGAGTTGTATGAGCTTCTAATTGAATGAAACTGTCGAGTTTCATGCACTGTGTTCACCCGAGGTGTTTGTGATCGGTACACATTTGTAACCTCCCATTATATTCTTTGCACTAAGTGTTTCCTTGTTGCTTGTTCTCCCATGACAGATGCACACCATTGGACTATAGATGCAGGGTCTCGAAGGAGAGAACCTATAAACTTCATCTCTTCCCTTTGAAGGGAAGTTTTAATGCATGCACCAGCACCATCGTGCTCTCCTTTTCCATGATTAGTTTCAAAGTAGTTCCATACATGTGGCACCTTGTATTTTAGGTGCAACAAAAACAACCATTCAAATACACGTGCATTCTTGAACGGTCCAGCACAACCATCTGACCAAATGAAATGATGATAAAATGGTATATCCATAGCTATCACGTGGTCATAGAATAATTTAAATCAATGTTGCACGTAATCATGGGTCCGGTCGTCACTTATGTAGAAGTGATTTTCTTTTAGTATCACACGTTTCTCTTCACTGCTATCTTGCCCATGTCGATATGTGATATGCACCATTATGCTCACCTACTCTGAGTGATAGTATTGACTTTGAATTTCATTTTGTGGTTGTAGGGTGTAATTTTCAGAAAAGTCAACCACTAATAGTATTGTTCTGAGAGGGAAGGTGTCCTAGCATATTCTGAATTGCTCATCTTGGCTCCGTGCCATATCGAAATGTTGAATGTACTATTGGATCTTTCCACGAAACTCTGGAATAAAATCACATACTCGCACCTAGTACATGAATATTAATATCTCAATAAACCACATAAAATAATGTGTGTAGATGAATATTAATTTGTCAATATTCAAGAATTTACCTGTGAAGTCACCAATTTAATCTTCCTTCTTTATTTCCCATCATTTAGCTGATATGTCTCATACTGATAGTTCTACTTCTCAACAATTGCATTCCTGAATGCTTAATCTTCACTTTCATGGATGCAATCAGACCATAAGGATAGCCCACAACAATTGTTGCAAGAACCATCTACACATTGTTTTAAGTAATGTGTCTTCCCATCTTGCCTCAGACACATGATTCTATGGATGAAATCTCTAGATGACATTGGCGGTACTGTACTTGAGCATTCCTGCACATGGTTAGGATGCAAAAAACGATGTATATTTCCAAATGTATGGTAATACAGGTCAAACTCTATGTGGTATCTACAACAAGTGTTCCAGATGGTATTGATTCTAACATACCAAGGATTGCATTTTTCAAAAGATATTTTCCCGAGCCTTAGCTCTACGTGGGCAACTTTAAACATCTCGAATAGTTGAGTTTGTGTCATGCCAAGATAATGCTTAACATGAGGTTCAGTGTGATGAGAACCCCTACATTGTTTTAACACATCCTTCATGTTAGAATAAGGCCTAGTGTTATCATGCCAAAACGTTTGCACTAGGCCCTTCACTGCTTCAACTAACTTCATGTCTTTGCGTGGCAACCTACCGCTAAATGCCCATAATGTTTCCATTTGTCCCTCTACATCAAGGTTGTCTCTTCTTACTGAATATTTTTTAAGTGTCTTTGGATGTAAAGGAACGATTTCTGATGTGCATTTAAGTAAACGATGTTTTCTTGTGGATCTACATACAATTGATTTAGCTAATACATGATGAGCCACATTACAGTCTTTTAAACATGTTTTTTTACCAATCGATGTGAATGCAGCAGCAAGAGATTTAACAATTTGAATACTTGATTCCATATTCTTCATTGTTGTTATGCCTTAATTTCTTCTAACAGTTGCCATATTTCTAGGTTTAAGCAAAGCTAAAAACAATTGGCATTTACCAGCTTCGGATTTGTTATCAAAATGTTGTTTCATTATTTGAGAAGAATGATGAAGGATAGTGTGTTTAGCCACCTTACCTTCCATGGAAGTCAATCTGCTCTCGTCCACTTGTATTCGTTTAGGAGTTCTCTTTCATTTTGATGCAAAATTTCTTGTCGTTTGAAATGCTGGAGTGATGTTTACATCCACTACCGACTCACAACTTCGATTAGGAGATTGAACCATCGAACATGGTTGTTGCTGAGTCACATTTACATCGGGAGTAACATAATTATTGAACTCTTCACAAGATTGTTTGTCTACTAAAGGATGAAAAATATCAACTTCCCTATAATCAGCTTCTTTTAATGCTGCATTATCTTCCTTAGCCTCTATGTCAGGTATCTCTTGAGGGGGAATGTGAACTATTTTCTCATGTAATGAATGTCGACGATTTCTTGAATCTTCCCTTATTTTTTGTTTTTTTATTTTCTACTTATTTCGGTGTAAGCACCTTCCTTGCTGACTTTCTTCTTCTATTACGTACATTCCCCATTGAAATCCACCCAAACCTGTACAAAACTATGCAATTGTGTAAGTAATGATAAAAAATTGCATGTCCAACAGTTCTCTGTGCGCGGGTTCAGACGAATTATGTCTTTTGATATGTTAAAGGTGGCCAACACGACACCACCCTACATTTTCTAGAAACATATATCACTTATGCGATATAACGCACCTCCAATATATCGCATATGTGATATTGAATTCCATCTTTTTAATGAATGGACAGAGTTTTACATGTTTTCCATAACGCATTCCTGATATATCGGATATGCCATTTATTGCATATAAGATATATCGCATATGCGATTTAGTGCTGAATGAAAATGTGTAATTTACATTTATCTCTATATGATGAGGTTGAGGGTGATGAACATTGAGGGTGTCCATGAGCATGATGATGATGAGTATGAGGGTGAGGGTGTCGATGATGATGAGGATGAGGGTGTCGATGATGATGAGGATGAGGGTGTTGATGATGGTGAGGATGAGGCTGATGAACAATGATGATGAGGATGAGGGTGAGGATGAGGATGATGATAAGGATGAGGATGATGATGATGATGACGATGATGATGATGACCATGATGAGGATGAGGGTGATGGTGATGATGAGGATGAGGGATGATGATGATGAGGATGAGGGTGACGATGAAGATGATGGTGAACAATTATGGTGATGAGGAGGAGGATGATGACTATGATGATGAGGATGAGGATGAGGGTGATGGTGATGATGAGGATAAGGGTGATGGTGATGATGAAGATGAGGATGAAGGTGACAATGAATATGATGGTGAAAAATGATGGTGATGATGAGGAGGATGATGAATATGATGATGATGATGAAGATGAGGGTGATGGTGATGATGAGGATGAGGGATGATGATGATGATGATGATGATGATGATGATGACGAGGATGGTGATGAGGAGGACAAGGATGGTGATGATGATGAGGATGATGGTGATGATGAAGATGATGGTGATGATGAGGAGGATGATGACAATGATGGTGATGATGAGGATGAGGGTGATGATGATGATGATGACCATGATGATGATGATGAGGATGAGGATGAGGATTATGATGATGATGATGATGATTATGACGAGGATGTTGATGATATTTAGGATGAGGGAGTCGATGAAGACGATGAGGATGAGGATGATGATGAGGAGGAGGAGGAGGAGGAGGAGGAGGGTGATGATGATGATGATGATAAGGGTGATGATGATGATGATGATGACAAGGATGGTGATGATGATGATGATGATGACGAGGATGGTGATGATGATAAGGATGAGGGTGACGATGAATATGAAGGTTAACAATGATGGTGATGAGGAGGAGGATGGTGATGACGATGAGGGTGATGATGATGATGATGACCATGATGATGATGATGAGGATGAGGGTGATGATGATGATGATGAAGATGAGGATTATGATGATGATGAGGATGTTGATGATGATGAGGATGAGGGTGTCGTTGAAGACAATGAGGATGACGATGAGGAGGAGGAGGAGGAGGAGGGTGATGATGAGGAGGAGGATCAGGGTGATGATGATGATGACAATGATGATGACAAGGATGGTGATGATGATGATGATGATGACAAGGATGGTGATGATGATGAGGATGAGGGTGACGATGAAGATGATGGTGATGATGAGGAGGATGATGACTATGATGATGATGATGAGAATGAGGGTGATGATGATGAGGATGACCATGATGATGATGATGAGGATGAGGGTGATGATGATGATGATGATGAGGATGAGGATGAGTATTATGATGATGATGATGATGAGGATGCTGATGATGTTGAGGATGAGGGTGTCGATGAAGATGATGACATGATGATGATGGTGATGACCATGATGATGATGATAATGATGATGATGATGATGATGACCATGATGATGATGATGAGGATGAGGGTGATGATGATGATGAGGATGAGGGTGACGATGAAGATGATGATGAGGATGATGGTGATGATGAGGAGGATGATGAATATGATGATGAGGATGATGGTGATGATGAGGAGGATGATGAATATGATGATGAGGATGAGGATGAGGCTGTAGATGAAGATGATGATGACGGTGAGGATGATGGTGATGAATGATGTTGTTGAGGGTGAAGATGATGATGAGGATGAGGGTGACGATGAAGATGATAATGAGGATGAGGGTGATGATGAAGATGATGATGAGGATGATGGTGATGATTAAGAGAATGATGACTATGATGAGGATGACACTAGTACAAAATGAGGAATTAGCTACTACATGACTAAAAATTCTAGTCACCACAGGTTTTTCAAGCGATTTACTACTAAATATGAGCAATTTTGATTGACCAAACTATAAATGACTAAAATTAATGACTAATTTAGTCACCAGTTAACAAATATGACTAGATAATAAGTGACAGAGTTAAAAATGACTAACATAAGTGACTAATTTAGTCACAACACAAAACATGACTAGCTAGAAGAATATGAATTAGTCATTTATGTTAGTCATTTTTAATTGTGTCATGGAAAATTGCAATTTTGACAATAAAGTCAAAATTTTGTAAATTGTCTACCTTCTATTAGTACTATTGGTGCCATGCACCTCAATCTTCAGAGATCCAACAAAGCAATTGCATGAATTTTCTCTTGACCATCTTTATCCCTGCTGCACCATTAATGAAGCAAACCCGGTTAAGCACATGCCAAAAGGAAAATTATGTTCCGTATACGTCAATTATGAATTAGGTACTAGAACTAGTACCATATCGATACCTAGAAGCATCATAGCTAGTTGTTGGTCCTTCAATGTAATAGTCCTTGCAAGTCCCATACTGAGGTGATTTTGTAACTTCAGTATAAGTATTATGATCTATGACCATTGAACTAGCTGCACCAGTCAATGTAGATTCACCAATATCAGTTCCTTTAAACATCATAGCAGTTGATCCAATTATAATTAAACTAGGGTGCTGACCCATAACTAGTCTCAGATCCATATGCAGTATAAAGGTAGAGGCTCGACCCCATCTCCGAGTTTCAGGGAAATATTTCAATTCCTTGACCTCTTAAAGGCCTCATGAACCTCTTTCAATTAATTATTAATACAAGGATCATATAACTTGTCCCCTTTTTAGTGACCAAAGCACAAAATCACTAAAGGAACACTTCCATGGATACAAAAATTCAACATGTCATAATGTTGATGAGAAGAAATTAACAATCATAAAAATAAAAATAAATAATTAAACTATTGATCCAAAGTATCAGCATATAAACGTTGCAACAAACACACGAGGAAAAGGAGAGATAACAAGGACAACACACGAAGAAAAATATAGATAACAAACGCGGATGCGGGAAGTTACAGTGTGAAGGTCGGTGAATCCAAAGAGTCTCGAGAGGGTTGCAGGATTCAAATTTGAAGCCTTCAGATCCCTTCAAAGGCCATTTTAAACGTCATAGAAGGCCACAAGGAATTTTACCATGCAAAAAAAAATTAGTTTCATTCCCAACACTTCAATAATGAAATTGAGTAAGCCTCGGTAAATTTGCAACAGAAGGGAAGCTACAAAATTTTCCTATCCAGGGATTCAGTGGAATATGGGAGATTCAAGACTCAAAGTCTTCCCCAAGTTCCCTTGAATAGTCGGATCATGGATGAGGATCTCAGTCCCAATCGACATGGACCACGGTGGGACACTAGGCTTCCTAGTGCCAAGTTCAAGTCGGTGAGTCAGGACTATGACTCACGATTCGATGTTCACTTTCAAAGCATTTAATGGCATTAGCATGCATTACTGATTCACCAACTTCATTAAATATTGGTATGAGATGATGCCACCTGCCAACTCAATTTTCCATCCGTCATCTTATTGTTCACCGAGTCACTTGATATCACAACTTACAAGTCACTTGAGTATTTGAGTATATAATGTGAAATTAAATACTCATATGAGTCATATATATGGATGGTGAATTTATTTGATAACCCTCCACTATCAAGGCTATGTAAGAAAAAACTATTTGTGTTGTTTTTTGGGTTACAAGTTACAAGTTGCAATTTACAATGCATTGAGCAATCTTTTCTAGATTTGAACATAACCTGGTCCAATGGGTATGTAAGTTTCCAGACCATGGTTTCACCCAGTGCTAGAAATTTCTATTATGACCACCACAAGACTGGGATGACAGATCTTTGGTAGTAGGCTAACAGCACACCACCCTTTGTTTGTGCTCATGAATCATATCCTATACTAGTTAGTCTAGTATTCTAGGATTTAATCCAATTTCCATTCATTTACTGGGGTCATAATCATTTGAATCATCACTCCCAGTCTCCCACGGTCCACCTAGGCTGCTTAGTCTACCTGTCTCATCGAAGGAAGGGGGTTAGGTAGTAGAGACAAAGGCAACTGGAATGGAGGGCCAGCCATAGAGAATGGTTGTACAATATACATATAGTCATCTCTAAAAGAAACGAACAAATTTGTCATATACTTAACTGAATATTATCATTACTTAATTTTTCGAGATGCTTACATGGTAACTCTTGCACCTGAGCTGTTTATGAGGGTTTCCTATGTCTACAATGGCTATGATTTAGAGAGGCCCATTCCCATCATTCAAAGCACTAGTGGGTTTCTCTTGCAAATATCGATATTATGTCTCCCCTCCTCACTCACCTCACCCTTTTATTTGAGTCTTCTTCTTCTTCTTCTTCTTCTTCCTCCTATGGGCTCTCTGATCTATTCCCTGAGTGCCCTCATAACGAAGAATGATCTCTAAAATTATCTGGAAACCTTAGGAAAACAATACCCTGTTTTCCCTCACCAGCACAGATATATCTATGTTATGACGTAGAAGCAATTATAAAATGATTTTTTTGTAATCATGTGAAATACACAAACATGCATTTTCCTACCTCGGGCAAGATAAACCAACTCAGAAGCGTCAAGATATTGTGGAATTGAGATGGAATTACTTCCAATCGTCTTTCTGTAGAAGGAAATGGTTGCACACTCTAATTCCTCATTGTCTTCTGTGGTGGCCAACTCAAAGGTTCCTCCTTTTTCATAAGTAGGAGAAAGAGAAGCAAAGGTAGAACGTTGGGTAGGTTGGATTAATGAGCTTCCCCGAACTTAAAGAGATTGGTGAAGCCTGTGAAAAAAAATTATTTTGGGTTTACAAGTATAGGAAAGTTGGAGGTCGGGACTCAGACTCTCAACTCTCCAATTCTATGCTTCAGTGTCTCCCTAATTTCTATTTCCTCCAAAAGATTATGCAGAGATAAGCTGTCGACTTGGCTGTCGTGAATTTATAGGTATGTATAGCATTTTACACTTGTGTAACATTTTATATGTGGATAAAAGTTAAATGTGTTTCTTGTTGGAGTTCCTTCTGGTTCTATAAATATAAGGGTTTAAAATTTCTCCATCCAAAATGTTGTTTGAAATTTGTAATGTATTTTGCTGTTGCGCTTCCGCTAGACTAAGTCTCCAATACTCAATAGATGTAACCTTAGAAAACCTAGTATTTAAATGAAATCACAACCAAAATAATCTATACTTTTCATAGTCTAGGACCACAACTTCGTTTGGACGAAGGAGTAAGAAGAAAGAGCCTTGTATTTGAGTTCCTAAATCTGTTAATTTTATTTATCTGCCATGAATTGTAAACATTAGGTTGAAAGAAAGAACAATATTTGAATATAAGTGTTTGAATTGTTCCACTTTCCTTGATGAAACAAATAGTTGAAAGGATAAAATATTTAGCAACCGAAACTATAAATGTTGTAGACTTTGACCCCTTTGTTTCATCCTTCTGATAATGGAAACAGGAAGTACAAATTGTCTACCAATATATCTAAAGAAGGGAATCCCTTAACGGACGTTCATGAATGAGGGACAAGGAGTGCAATGATCTAGAAAAGAACATGATTTCAACATCCTCATTGTTGCAAACCTCCCAAACATGTGTTTATTATTCATCTTCCTTATTGAATTTGGTAGAAACTAGACACCCAACTTGTAGTGATATATGTTGGAGAATTTAAAGTTCTTCCTTATAGTGGACTAATAAATACTTAATTTTTTTGATAGGGCTTATAAACTCAATATAGATTGGAGGGACTACCCATAATCTACCTAAAATTGGGTATTTTGTTTGATCACTTCAAATTGGGGTATAAACTTGATATATATTAGAGGGACTATCCATAATCCACCTAAAATTGGGGCCTTTGTTTGATCACTTTGATTCGAGCATGTGGGGAGGACATGATTCAATTCTAAAAATAACTTCTGAATTTAGGGTTAGTAAAAAATTTTCTCCATGAAAGAATTAGGTATTACATTCTAGGGTTTATCTTTTAGGTAGGCCCAATCACACTTGACCAATAGAGCCACCATCAAGCTGAATCAATCCTCCATCCAAAGGTCCTTCCAAATTCCAATGCCTTATTTTATCAATGACCTAACAACCGAGTATTTCACTGGCCCGACAAAATTGTCCCTTATCTAAGTTCAATAAACTATATGCTCCAAGGACCGAGAGAGTACATTGTTACCTCAATAGTTCCATGTAAATGTTGAATAACTCGGGATTTCTTCTTATTGTCATTTTCTTCTATACACTGTTTTTAGTAAATAATAAAATTTTGTTGTACACATAGAGTTTCAAATGAAAAGAATGATTTATTTTTACATGTTCAATTTGATTTATTTTTACATGTTCAATTTCTCATGAAATGGGACCCTGACCTTCAAATTTGATCCCTAGATGGTAGGTCTTTGATCGGGCATGTTTACCGCAGTATTGATGCCAAGGACGGATTTTCGAGCCCTCAGTCGGGCGTTGTGAGATGCTGGGACATTTTCAGGTAAATATTTGTTGTTCTCTAAGGTTCAGTTTCAGTATTTGAGGTTAACTTATTTACTGTGATGTCGGATCCAGTTTCTGGCTTTATAACTAAATGCTTTTCCCTGGGAGGTTGGGATTTAATGCATCTTTAGCTTGCTGGCAAATAAATAGATAATTTTGATACTTGCTCCGCGAGGTGATAGTTTCTAAAATGAGAACTTTGTGCAAGATAACAAAGCTTTGAGCTCTATTTTGCAAAAGCGAGACTATCTTGAGCGGTAGAAAGGCATCTTTAGCCGTCTGAAAAATGAAGAGAGAATTTTGGCACCTACTTTGCCACAGTGAGGATGTGCTCGAAAATAAATGAGAATTCACACTTTTTATTTAGGGAAATGAAGTCTTTGTGCAAGACCACGGAAGCTTTGAGCTCTATTTAACAAAAGTGACACTCTCCCGGGCTGTAAAGAGCGATATTTTTTACTGGCTTTGCCTCAGTTGAGCTCTAGGGGAAGTTAGAGGTCAATTTAAATAATCACAAAATTAAGAAAATAATTAAGGTAGGCTTACAGAGACTTTGCGCCTCAAGTGCATATATGGTGATTTCCCTAATTTGTGATCGGTTTGATGAAATTACAAAGTTTATAATAGATAATCAATGTATTGCTACACAAACTTCAAGACTGACATGGTTAATATGTAATTGTGTTTGATAAATTTCTTACAGGGCCTCAGATGATTTTTGTCCTCCTAAAAAATCGTTACTTCTGATTAGATGTAAAAAGTGAACAGTTTACATATAAAAATTTTTAACTCACTAGAAAGCTGTCTAAAAAAGAGCTTCTATCTAATACTTCTTTTACTAATGCCTACAAGCATTTTTGACAGGGTCATTTGACCATACTGCTATGACTAATACATTAAAAAAAAATTTGTAACAAAATATCATTGGCTTCCACATAGCACTATGGTCCTTAAATGCAGTCTTTCTACCAACTTCGACCTAAAAATAGAGCAGAATTCCATCTATAATGTGAAACAACATCAGTACTCAAACCAGAAATATAAATATAAAGTCACAGGCCCTGTCCTTGCAATGACCTCTCCGGGAGGCTTACACCTTTCCTGCTTTCCCATACTAAACCATAGTTTTATGTAATCACTAATCCCTTTTCATAAAGTCCAACCGTCTCTGAGTTAAATTCTCTATAAATCTGATGGAATGATTGTGCCTCCACCATTTTAATCTTCTCCATAATGGGTTGAGAGAACACATCCACCCTAAATATACCAATCATCCAATTGATGGCTAAGGATTTCCGAAAGACCTGGAGTTCAATCATCTTCTCCACTACTGCTAGTCTTTGCAGAAATCCCCAGGTAAAGTTTCAATCTCTGACCAGACGTCACATGCATCTATGCATCTAGTCAATAGGTGATCTATTGATTCTAGGGCTTGCTTGCATGAAACACAACAACCAGGACCTGACCTACTATGCCCTTGGATCTCTTCCCAAGATAAGGCCTTGTTTGGTGAGCCACATATAGACCTTAGCTTTAGAGGAGCTTTGAATTTCCAGACCTTCTTCCACCACCAAGTTTCTACTTCTCATGAATTATCTACAAACATAGCTTTATATCCTATCCTTGGAGTATGTAACCCCAAGGTAAGATTCTTTTACCAGACTAAAGAATCATCCTCTCTAATCCTGATGTTATTCTTCTGAAACTGAGCTACATATTCCTTACACCTTTCTACCTCCCTCTCTGATAACCTTAACTCTACCTCACTTTTACATCCCTATTTACAAATAGTTGTGGAAATTGGATCTGATGTTTGTGCCAAGTAATGGATTCCCTTATTCTGCAATGTGACAACCAGCTCCTCAAAGAGTATATTTTCTTCACCACTTCCCACCCAGGGGTCTGCCCCTATCCTTACTTTAACTTCGTTACCAACATTCCAAGCCATCCAGTTACCCACTAGTGGGAATGGCTGTAGTATAGCTGTAGCTAGGGTTTTCACCCTAGCTTGTGCTAATGAGCACCTACTAAGGAATCTGGATTCCTTAGTAGCAGTTCAAGTAATGTAAACGAAAATAAATTAACCTAAAACAGTAAAAGTAAATAACAGAAAATAAAAATGACAAGAAGATGTATAAAAAGCTTTTGTATTTGTATTACCTCTGATGAAGAGGTTGGTGGAGTCCGTTGCGCTAGTCCGATGTCGGTGGCTCCGAGCTCCGAGCTGGTCCTTCTCCTTCTCCGATGGTGGAAAATAGGCCAAAGATGGGTTCTCAACAGTGAAAATAGCTTGATGGTAAGCTAGGGTTTCACGAGACGTTTTGGCAGAGTAAGGGTGCTATGACTGTGGATGTGAAATGAGGGGTCTCCATCACTTATTTATAGTTTTTTGGTGGTGGAGTGCTTGCCCATGGTTTTGGGAAACCATGTGGTTTAGGGCAGCTTGTTTAGGGTTTTTGCTGTTTTTAGGGTTTTCCTCCTTTTTCCTCATTATTTTATTCCTTTTCTTCCCTTTTTGGGGATTTTTGCTATTTTTAGAGGAATTTTGGCTATTTTTGAAGGAAAAAGGGGTTTTTTGGCCTTTTGGAGGCTTTTTAGATGGTTTTGAGGCCTTTTAGAGGCATTTTAGGCCTTTTGGAGGCTTTTTAGTGGGATTTTCAGGGGAATATGGTAGGCA
>LPNX010391053.1:13205-26628 GCA_001517045.1 Pseudotsuga menziesii
ATAATTGTATTACTATATATTTTGTTTTATTAAATTTGAATTTCTGTAGGTTGGTGGATGGCGTAGGTTGATGGAGTGGCAACGTGAAGGATAGGGAGTGGGGAAAGTGGCAGAGGATGGTGCAGGAGACATGAGGAGAGTGATGAGCAATGGGGAGGAGCAGGCGGCATGTAGAGAGAAGTGGGGAGGAGGCGTAGAGGAGGAGAGGAGTGAACTGATTTCTGAAACCACGAATGAACCGAATAAGCAATGAATAATTGATATATTAGGATGGTGATCTTACAATAAGAGATAAAAGACCTTTTATAGGCCTAAACACATCATTTCAATAAAAAGGTGTGACCCTACGTAATATTACATTTAGTATTTAAAATATTTGTTTTTAAATACTTAAATACATAACATCCAACCATACAACCCATGGAATTTGTGGTCCCCTTTCGTAACACTGTGGCATGCTTTCTGCAAATAAGAGAGAATCCTATCAGCTATTTACAAACATTGGTGGAAACATCACATGAGGTGTCCTTCATGACATCACATTCTTATCCGTGGCTTCCAATCAAACAGATGGAAAATTGAACAACTCCGATGACTGTGAAAGGCGTTTATTTGAACGATGGTAGATAATATCACCAACGAATAATGTAAACAATGGTTTCCTCCATGAGATAAGTCTCCAATAATTCTCGTTCGGGACCTATCAATCAAATGGTTTTCTCCATGAGATAAGTCTCCAATAATTCTAGTTCGGGACCTATCAATCAAACACTTCTCCACATCAACAGACAATATCTCTCCACATCAACAGATGATATTTTCTTCAAATATAGAAAGATCACTTAGAATATGGAACTTAGATCTAAATTGTATCTCTCCTCAATGATGTAGAGTCCCTTCTTGCATAGTGGCTTTACTTGCACATAAATAAAATAATAAACACACACGAAACACAACACAATTCTATCTATCACACACAGGTATTCTACTATCTTAGGCTACAAATGTACATAGAATCAACTCACCCAATTTGTCACATATTTCTGGGCACTCCCGTGGTACTTCGGTGAGAGATCTAAGCCCAACCAAGCTCTGATACCAAATAAAAAAAATTGAATAGAAGCCATAATTCAAACAAAATAATAAAATTGTATATATTTAAACTCAAATACAATACATTTATATAAGTATCATGAGATCTAATTGCAAATTTTTGAGAAAGACAATTTATATCTGAGAGTGTCATGATATCTAATTGCAAATTTTTGAGGAAAACAATTTATATCTCAAAAATTTATAAGCCATGTTTATTGTTATAACATTATAAGATATGATTTATTAAATGATAGAAGTTGTTTAACACGTGTAATTTCATTGAGTGAGATAAATAACACCTAATCAAATATTACAATGCTACCACATGTTGAGAATGTTAAAAATAAATATGGTGTAAAAATAAGAATGATGTTAATAAATCAAATTTATGGGACAAAATTGAAAAATAAATAACACCTAATTAAGTATTAGAGTGCTCAATACCACATTTGAGGAATGTAAAATAAATATCATATAATAATTAAGTATTAAAGTGCTCATTTCCATAGGTTGAAAATGTAAAATAAATTTATCATCTAAAAATAAGAATAATACTAAAAAAAAATTAAATTAAATTATTAAAAATCTTATAGTTTTAATCATTAATCATCTTTATTTATTATTTATTAAAAAAATCAATAATTTTAATTATGAATAATTTTTAATTCTTTTGTTTTATCCATTCACATAGATTAAAATAAGTTATGTAAATTAGAGATGTACTCAAATATTTTCATTATAATTTAAATGTTAACATAAATAATATGTTTTATAATAATAAATTTATATACATCTTCATATTTAACTATATCTTTTATATTATTTTCATAAATAACTCAAACATAAATAAATAAATAAATAAATTTCACAAAATTTTAAATTAATCATTTTAATATAATAAACTTATAATTTTGCTTTAGCATTTTAAAACTAAACGAATAAGACTAGTACCTTGTATCTTAAATAACAAGTGATTTACACAAACAATTCAGGCTAAATCTCATATCTCAAAACTTGAATAGCAACAGCCTTAGAAACAAGCCGACCTTATAGGAGAAATGAGAAGACTTGAATAACAACAGACTTACAGGATCAAGTTGCCAACCTAATAGGAGAAATGAGAAGACTTGAAGAGCAATAGGCTGACACAAACAAGCCAACCTAATACAAGAAATGTTGAATAGCAACAAGCTAACACAAACGATTTAAGAGTATAATTCATAAAACCAGTACTTTGGCGCATACCCCTTTCAATTCTTCCATGGAAGATATTACTGCCCGCGATTACCTTCTCAGAGAGGCGAACGCAGAAAAGGAGAAAAGGAGGAACGTTGTCGATCGCATGACTGATTTCTGCTTGAAATCTTCACATGGCAGAAGAGAGCAAGCACATAGGAAACAATATTCCCTCCGCGGCGATTGCATTGCGATGCGAGACGAGGTAGTGGACCAGACCCGGTTGTACTCCCACCCCGCCTTTTACAGGCCCTGCGTAGTCTGCTTTCCCACACCCGAAATCCACATCTCTACTGCCGAATCCTGTAAGGTTCGACACAAAAATGGAGAGCACCACTGTGCAGTGAGGACGCCCTTTCAGTTCCATGAGATCTATCACGGATCGCATGTACTCGTCCTTCACAGCCGTTTTCGCTTGCTTTATTAATTTGGCAGCGAAAGACAGAGGTTTGTTTACCAGCTGTTCTGAGATCGTCTTCGCACATGCAAGGCATATCGCATTACCGTAGAACCCTTCAGGGAGCGGTGGGTTGGATTTCGTGCGGACGTTCACTGGGAACATGAACCGAACTTCCTGTTCTCCGGTCAGCTGGAGAGCCTTTGTTCTCAAACGCCACAAAAAGGCCGAAAGAACATCAAAGGTTGAGTACTTGCCTTCCCCTAGTGTTTGCCTCTTAAGCGACTCGATCTCCTTGTAGCTGAAGAAGAATGAACTGTGCATCAGCTCGTTGGCGGGTGCCATCTGCCCATTTTTGTCTTCTATTTGATCGTATTCGTAGAGAGGGAATTCGACTGCGGGATTCGTCCGAGGTCGGAGGTTTTCGCTTTTCCAGACTGGGAGAACTGAAGGCCTCGTCTTTCCCTTGGCCGTTTAGGCTAGAGCGTTCAAGAACTGAACGAAGCCATGTCCGTCGCACAAGGTGTGATTAAAAGTGATGGCCAATATGAACCCTCCGCATCTCAGGCGCGTTACCTGAAACGTCATGATAATCAGTATAACGATCAGAAAAAACAGTTTCAACTGGAAGAAATATAAGAAATCAATGCCACATAACAAATGAAGGGGAATACGAATTGAATTCATCAAAGAAAACCGACTGAGGATATGAAATATGCAATAACCTGAATGAAAAGGAGAGGAGAATTGGTAATAGTCTGTGTGATCGGCACATCGTGCAGCACATCTTGGCAGCAGGGAAAGGGCGGCTGGAAGTCTCCGAACTCCTCTAGAGCAACGTCTGCATCAGCTGCCACAAACATCACGCCTTCGCCGGTGCATTCCACCACTAGCTTATCGTCGGGCGCGTCTCTGACTCTTCCAGCGAAAGGATAGTAGAACACTAAAATCTTGGCTAGCGCTTCTCTGATAACTATGGCCGGATCCTCGCCCTTCTTCAATGGGTTGAACGGATACTACAGACTGTTGCGACCATGAAATCTCAGAGTCGCTTGATCATCGATATTGGAAAGGTATAGAAATTCTTTCGGAGTAGCCACGGAAGGAGTGACGAAGACGGCCGGCTTTCTTGTGACCTTGAATTGCAGAGATGCCATGAAAGATCGAATTTTCAATACTCAGCCGAAGCAGGAAGAAATGGCTGAACGGCGGTGTTGGAGGCTTTGCACGCTAAGAGAAATACAAGATTAATTGCCGGATGAGGCGCAGACGTGCATAACTAGGTGACACTATTTATAAGTGTTTAATTGAAGTTACACGTCGAGATTTACTAGTTGTGATTTCACAGTTGCCCAAGCCCCGATTCCCATATGTTGAAAACAGCACCACCCTGTACGTAGTAATTTCATATGTATTTTATCTAAATACAGACCGAGACCGAAACGCAACGAGGTCCAATTGACCTTTCTCACCTTAACCTTTGTACGGAAGTTCAAAGGTTCAGCGCGCACAGGGCGCCAATTAACTCGTACCAATAACTCACACCTTCTACCCCTTACTTACCAAAACTAACCTAATAACATGTGATTATTTATCATCCACCGATGGCAGGTGCAGGCTGAAGCGTCCTATTATCCCATATACTGTGGGCCAGAGCCAAGCACCAAACTGCAGATTTTTAAAGATATTATCTCATATACTGTGGGTGAGCAAGAGCTAAGCACCAAGCTGCAGTTTTTTAAAGAGTTTGTCATAGGGTCTGCAGCTGCTATGCCCACCCGTACATACTGTTGATTAATTGTTTATTGATAATATCTGCTACAAACTCTACAGACTATGTTGATTAAGTGTTTGTTTGTTTTAGCCATGCTGTAGCATATTTGGTGTATGTTGAGTTTTGTCTTCATGAAGTTTTATGTTCAAACCTCATGATCAGTGGTAGCAATGGTTGGGCAGCCTGGATGGTAGACAGCTACAGACCTTTTGACAAACACTTTAAGAGTCTGCAGGCCTGGAATTGATGCAAATAATCGGATCCATAGGTTCTTCCCAAAAATAAAAGAGTGTGATTATTATACTACTAATGAATGTACTCATTTCCATGAGTAAAGAAAGACTTTCGCCGTTTGGTTTTCGTTGTCATGTAAGTATAATAATTATACTCACAAAAATATCACAAAAATAAGGAATAACCTATTAACCCGACCATTTAATCATTTACAGGCACCAATAGGACGACCAGGCTCCATTTAGGCTGCAGCAAGTGTCCGATTGATGCAAATAATCGGATCAATAGGTTATTCCCACAAATAAAAGAGTGATTATTATACTACTCATGAATGTACTCATTTCTATGTGTAAAGAAAGACTTTCATGGTTTGGTTTTCGTTGTCATGTACTCACAAAAATAAAAGAGTGCGATTATTATGCTACTAATGAATGTACTCATTTCCATTTCCACGTCTATATATGATGTAATGAAAGACTTTTAGGGCTTTTTGTTAGCTCTGTTTCGTTCGGTATAATAATTGGGAGTTGACTAATCTCCACATTTTGAGGCATGTTTGATTTGATGTTGAAAATGAGATTTCTAATTTTCCATGAGTAAAGAAAGACTTTCACGGTTTGGTTTTGGTTTTCGTTGTCATGTAAGTATAATAATTGTACTCACAAAAATATCAAAAAATAAGGAATAACCTATTAACCCGACCATTTGACCATTTGCACGCACCAATAGGATAACCAGGGCTCCATTTAGGCGGCAGCAAGCCTCGGATTGATACAAATAATCAGATCAATAGGTTATTCCCAAAAATAAAAGAGTGTGATTATTATACTACTAATGAATGTACTCATTTCCATGTGTAAAGAAAGACTTTCACGGTTTGGTTTTCGTTGTCATGTAAGTATAATAATTGTACTCACAAAAATAAAAGAGTGCGATTATTATGCTACTAATGAATGTACTCATTTCCATTTCCACGTCCATATATGATGTAATGAAAGACTTTTAGGGCTTTTTGTTAGCTCGGTTTCGTCCGGTATAATAATTGGGAGTTGACTAATCTCCACATTTTGAGGCATGTTTGATTTGATGTTGAAAATGAGATTTCTAATTTTTCACAGTAAAGAAAGACTTTCACGGTTTGGTTTTTGTTGTCATGTAAGTATAATAATTATACTCACAAAAATAAGGAATAACCTATTAACCCGACTATTTGACCATTTGCACGCATCAATAGGACAACCAGGGCTCCATTTAAGCGGCAGCAAGTCTAGGATTGATGCAAATAATCAGATCAATAGGTTATTCCCAAAAATAAAAGAGTGTGATTATTATACTACTAATGAATGTACTCATTTCCATGTGTAAAGAAAGACTTTCACGGTTTGGTTTTAGTTGTCATGTAAGTATAATAATTGTACTCACAAAAATAAAAGAGTGCGATTATTATGCTACTAATGAATGTACTCATTTCCATTTCCACGTCTATATATGATGTAATGAAAGACTTTTAGGGCTTTTTGTTAGCTCGGTTTGGTTCGATATAATAATTGGGAGTTGATTAATCTCCACATTTTGAGTCATGTTTGATTTGATGTTGAAAATGAGATTTCCAATTTTAAAATTGTAATTTTTATTGCAGAAATGGATTCAGCATCCTTGATTACCCTTGCGGCACTTAGTTTATGCAATTCCAATTACTGAACTACCCTTTGAAAATTTTGACTCGATTATAGCCAAAAAAACTCCCTAGATTTCAGGTGCAAATGGTCGAAAATTTAGCTTACTGCTAATAATTGTACACACTTCGAGGTCCATATACTCTATAATGAAAGGTTTTTATTTACTAAGTTTATAAATTTAATCTTGGAGCTCGAAACTATATTCATCTTGAATATATAAGACTAGCAATTATTTTCTAAGTTTATAAATTTAATCTTGGAGCTCGACACTATATTCATCTTGAATATATAAGACTAGCAAATGCTCCAAGAAGATGCAATGATAGGTTTTTTTTCATGGTAATAAAGTTGAAAATGAGAACTATGAGATCTTGTAAACCTGGTGTTGTACTTTGAGGAAAGCACCTATTGTTGTACCTTGAGGAAAGCAAGCGTCGGATTGATGCAAATAATCGGATCAATAGGTTATTCCCAAAAATAAAAGAGTGTGATTATTATACTACTAATGAATGTACTCATTTCCATGTGTAAAGAAAGACTTTCATGGTTTGGTTTTCGTTGTCATGCAAGTATAATAATTGTACTCACAAAAATAAAAGAGTGCGATTATTATGCTACTAATGAATGTACTCATTTCCATTTCCACGTCTATATATGATGGGCGAGCAATATTTCTTATGCTATGCAGCATTTAATGCGACGGCGGTCGCATTGTCCGCCGTCGGATCGCTCTTTGGAACGGATCCGACGGCGGACAGTGCGACCGCCGTCGCATTAAATGCTGCATAGCATATGCAGTATTGTTTGCCTATATGATGTAATGAAAAACTTTTAGGGCTTTTTGTTAGCTGCATTAAATGCTGCATAGCATATGCAGTATTGTTTGCCTATATGATGTAATGAAAAACTTTTAGGGCTTTTTGTTAGCTCGGTTTCGTCCGGTATAATAATGGGGAGTTGACTAATCTCCACATTTTGAGGCATGTTTGATTTGATGTTGAAAATGAGATTTCTAATTTTCCATGGGTAAAGAAAGACTTTCACGGTTTGGTTTTCGTTGTCATGTAAGTATAATAATTGTACTCACAAAAATATCAAAAAATAAGGAATAACCTATTAACCCGACCATTTGACCATTTACACGCACCAATAGGACAACCAGGGCTCCATTTAAGCGGTAACAAGCCTCAGATTGATGCAAATAATCGGATCAATAGGTTATTCCCAAAAATAAAAGAGTGTGATTATTATACTACTAAAGATTGTACTCATTTCCATGTGTAAAGAAAGACTTTCACGGTTTGGTTTTCGTTGTCATGTAAGTATAATAATTGTACTCACAAAAATAAAAGAGTGCGATTATTATGCTACTAATGAATGTACTCATTTCCATTTCCACGTCTATATATGATGTAATGAAAGACTTTTAGGGCTTTTTGTTAGCTCGGTTTCGTTCGGTATAATAATTGGGAGTTGACTAATCTCCACATTTTGAGGCATGTTTGATTTGATGTTGAAAATGAGATTTCTAATTTTAAAATTGTAATTTTTATTGCAGAAATGGATTCAGCATCCTTGATTACCCTTGCGGCACCTAGTTTATGCAATTCCAATTACTGAACTACCCTTTGAACAATTTGGACCCGATTATAGCAAAAAAACTCCCTAGATTTCGGGTGCAAATGGTCGAAAATTTAGCTTACTGCTAATAATTGTACACACTTCGAGGTCCATATACTCTATAATGAAAGATTTTTATTTACTAAGTTTATTATTTTAATCTTGGAGCTCGAAACTATATTCATCTTGAATATATAATACTAGCAATTATTTTCTAAGTTTATAAATTTAATCTTGGAGCTCGACACTATATTCATCTTGAATATATAAGACTAGCAAATGCTCCAAGAAGATGCAATGATAGGTTTTTTTTTCATGGTAATAAAGTTGAAAATGAGAACTATGAGATCTTGTAAACCTGGTGTTGTACCTTGAGGAAAGCACCTATTGTTGTACCTTGTACCTTGAGGAAAGCAACTATAAATTTTACACGAAGGGAATTGAGTAAATCCAGCTAGCTTGCTTTATAATTCCCTACAAGAAAGACTTATGAAGTTGTAGCAATAAGGCTTCTTAGAATATAATGAGTTGTACAACTAGAAAATAGTTGATAAAATACAATATCACAGAGTGAATGAGCTATTAATATGCTCAATAAAGACATAAAAAAGGTTAAGTCTATGTTCAATGGGAGAGCAAAAGATCCTTAGATTCTAGCAATATTAACTAATAAACCTTTTGTTAAATAAAATGTGTGTTTACTTTGTCCAAAATGAAGTTGAAGCTCACTTACATGCGGATATAAGATGGAAAACAACTTAACAAGAATTTGAAAATTGTCATACAAAATGTGAATTAGGGACCTCCTTTTCAATTAAATTATTTCATAAAGATTTGCACAATTTAGATACTCTTTTATCCCAAAATCCATGTTACACAAACCTAAAATGTTACCAAATATTTCAAGAACCAAGATCATTTTGATGCGTACCAATTATTATTAAATAAAGGAAATATACAAAAAAATGCAAGAACTATATCTTGTACATTTGAAGTATTAAATATTACAATCACCTACAAAGCACCCACTCTGCTAAAGAATTTCTTTAATCAACCCTTAATCCTCATGGCCTATCTAGATGTAAGGCACAAATTAGAAAATATTGACAATGAACCACCATATTAATTTCCTTTTCATTGAATTGAAAACATTATGTGTACTTTTTGTTGGCATTATAAAGCCAAGGTGTTGTGGGAACAAGTGTCATAATTAAGGGTAGCTACCATTGCCTCTAGAAGGGAATTTTTCTTCTTAGCTTCATTGCTTGATGGAAAGATAATTATGGAAATTGATTTGGAAATGATTTGAGCATGTGTGAAGAGGGGAGCATTGTACCTACCATGACTATCATGGAAATTGAGTGATCTAAACTTTAGACAATTTGCATTTTCTTTGGTGGTTTTTCCCGGAATCTAACGATGGGAAAATCACTGAAATCACAATTCTAGTTGTTAGAATTGAATTTTTTACTACATGAATGGATTCAACGACCTCAATTACCATTAGGGGCAACCCGATTATGACTATCATGGAAAAGGAGTGAGCTAAATTCTAGACGATTTGGATTTTCTTTGGTGGTTTCTATTGGAATCTGGCGATGGGAAAATCACTGAAATTGCAATTTTGATTGTAGGAATGGATTCAACGACCTCCTTTAACCTTGGGGGAAACCCAACTATGCAATTCCAACAACCCAAAACTGCAGTTTCAACAAATTCGGTCTAAATTTCACTGGAAAAACCATTGATATCCCGATGCAAATTGTCTATAGTTTAGCTAACTCATATTCCATGATAGTCATGATAGGTAAAATGTTCCCCTCTTCACACATGATCTAAGTATTTCCAAATCAAGTTCCATAATTATCTACCTCCCTTGATTGTACTTAGGATCGGTTACATGATGGGAATTAGCGAGTGGAATTGATTTCCTATGGACTTTGGATGTGTTTGGTTGCATGTTTCCTACTTAATTAGATTATGCTAGTGGAGTGTCATGGATACCGGCTTCTCCATTGAGGTTGAGGTCACCTACATCTAGGTTGGTGACTCCACATTACAACATCGCTAGTGTATTACGATGTAAAATATTTTTAACACAATAATCTTTTTAACTAGTATAATTCAATTTTTGATCTATACTATTATGTTATGTTTTTTTTCATTTTGAAATGGATTCAAATAATTCTTATTATAAGATATAGAAGACAAACTAGCAATTTCCCAAAAGGTGCAATAGAACGTTGAAGGAAAAAATGAATATATATATAAATAAATTGAATTGAATATCAATATATCATCCTAGAATAGATGCACATCTCATAATCATCTAAGTTACATGTACACAATATTTTGATCACTATGTTCCATGACCAATTTGTTTCATGTTATGCAGCACACAAGATAGAAAAAAAGGTTGAAGAACATGTTCCTCACAACGAGGATTCTCAGACATTTCTAGTTACTCTAATGCTATAACGAGCTGATAAATGTCTAAACACCATTTGCTAGAAATCCAATTTCAAGATTTGGTTGTTAATAATCAAGTTACAAGTGTTGTAAATATCTTAGAGAGTTACAACATATAAATTCAATTTAGAATGGTGGAGGTGACACACTTTACATTTATGTTGAACAAAAAACAAAGAACATATATGGAAAATTGAGATGTTACAAGGAGGAATTGATTCTCTCAAGTGTGAGACAAAGAATCTCAATGAGGCCACCAACATACCTGAAAAACTTTTATCTATGAGAATATCAACAAGGTGCCATAATATATGGACAATTCTAAGCAAAATATATGCAAAGTGATAGAAAAGTCTTAGAATTAGAGTGGACAACTTGAACGATGGGTCGGTTGTAGCAAGAAATTGTAACTCCTTTGTGACCGTGGTTAGAGACTCTGTTGTTTTTTTGTATTGTTGCAACTAATTTTAAAATTGAATGCCAAAAGGAGTAAAAGAATGCATACCTTTTTGGTTGTTTTCCTATAGGTTCATTTTTTGCTATTTTTGTTTGTTTGTGATACATCTCATTCCTACATGATTTTAGATTTGAGGAAGTGTGCATATGATATATACTATGAAATATTGTGTCAAAACTTGAAAAGATTATGTTCCAAACATTATGTTCCACTAAATTCAAACTTTTGAGCATTTCTTCATATCCAAACATGAAGAATGAGTCATTTGTTTATGTTGCATGTCTAGACTCAAAAGCACCCAAAATCAAAGATACAAGAATCCTTGTATTTATCCTTTATACTTGCAATGAATGGATAATTGTTCAACCTTCTCATGTTTTAATACATTGTTTATATGGTAATTATCCTTGTATTTATCATTCAAACATTCAACGAATAATTGTTCAACCTTCTCTTGTTTTAATGCATTTTTTATATGTTTCTTCCCTTAATGAATAAATTTTCAAAAATGTGCAATAAAACATTGAAGGAAGAAAAAAAATGCAAAGTAGAATTGATGAAATGAAAATAAAAAATAAAAAATATACATGTATCTTGTTAAGCACCTCAATTGGTTACAATCTCTATTTATAGATAAAAAAAATTGTGTTTCTAAATTTATGAATATAATTTTCTTTAATTTTTTTTCGCCTTCAAATTGTAAAATATAGCACTAAAATATAGTTGTAGTGAAGATCTTCCTCCTCATAATAAAAATTCCTCTTTTCATTTGGTACTTCATAGTTTAGATTGATGGAAATCATTAGCTAAAAAGAAATTAAAAATTTTCATGACGGCCCATAAAGTAAAAACATATGAAAAATAATTAAAAAATCCATGTCAGCTTATAAAAGAAAACATTAAAAATCAAACCTCAATTTGTCAAGCAAGAGCAAGCTTAATCGTTTTAGGTTTAAGATGGATCTATACTGGTTAGGAACCAATTAATTTATAAGATTAATTTATAAGATAAAAATCCATTTATGTATATGTATGGATGCATGTATGTATTCAATGTTGACAATTAAGTTGACATGTTGACATTAGGTAGATCCAAATTGTGTTAGCAAGGTAGAGTCATAAATCAAGATCATCAATAGGCATCGACCTAGTAAAATAATACAACATTAAAGCCTCACGCAAAGTTGTAGAACAAGTGGAAAATGAAAATGTTATTTACAATAAAGTTTGTGTAAAAAACTTTAAATACAAAAAATACATTATATAGATTAGGTGTATATCTACCTAGTTGCGTTTTAAAGTTAGAACTATACATTTATCTTCTTAATAATGGAATGCCATATATAGAAAGTAAACCACTTTAATATATTAAAGTGAGAGTCCAATGAACCATAAAGCACCACATCATTTTCTAATGAGTAGTCAATGAAAGAAACAAGTTCTATATAACATGATCTTGTTAGAGATAATGCTTCCATTAGTGCATCTAGATCTGGTTTGAGATTTGTTAGGGTTTTTATAGATTGTTGTGATATTCTCTTAACATATCTCAACCTATCTCTCCAATATAGGCTGTGACCATGAAGGGCCAAACAAATGTAATAAGAGAGAGAATTTCCATAAGCCATATGTTTCTCATTCCATATGGATAACAATTGCCTCAAACCACACTTTCCCATGCTAATTTAGCGTTATGTTTGGTATCTCTTCGGTTTTTATGTGGCTTGATGACTTAATCTTAATAATAATAATAATAATTAATAAGAAACATAACATAGTGTTGTTATATGCCTTTTTTTTAGATTAAAATATAGATGTCACACAATTATATGTGAATGATATATATAAAGAATTTATGGAAGTGTAAATGTGAAGATTATATTTTAAAAAAAAGATAAAGTGAAGGATAGTACCAATATCAAAATTGAAAGCCAAAATTATAAGATTCAGTGAAATGATGAGACACATGAGATTGGAAGCAAAATTTGTTGAAATGGGGAGGGAAAAAGAAAAATACAAAAACAAAACAAAAGTGTAAAAACAAATATAAACGGCTTTAAATATTTGATTCATAAAAATTTATATAATAAAAACTATTTGTCATAAAGTTTTGAAAATTTTTAAATTAAAAAGTATATATAATTTATTTTAAATGAAATTTATTTATATCATGTTTTTGTGATTGTGAGAATTATAGATGAAATGAATGGCATATGTAAATGAAAATAAAATTAGATGTTTAGTAAGTTAAATGAAAATAAAATTACATACTTAATGTAAATAATAAAGGGGCATAAGATTAAATAATTATTTTTATTAGTAAAATAAAATTTCAAAAAATATATTATAAATAAAAATTAAACATTTTTATATTATAAACAAAATTTCATTCCTAAATGTTCTAATTTTGTTTTTTTTTAATCTTTTTATCTATTTAATTATTTTAATTTATCTTAGAGGGT